>CAUYSK010001012.1:0-79175 GCA_963575035.1 Avahi laniger
GTAGAAAACAGTATGGCTGTTCCTCAAAAAATTGAAAGTAGAGCTGGGCTCGGTGGCTCACACCTGTAATCCTAGCTCTCTGGGAGGCCGAGGCGGGCGGATCGTTTGAGCTCAGGAGTTTGAGACCAGCCTGAGCAAGAGTGAGACACCGTCTCTACTAAAAAAATAGAAAGAAATTAATTGGACAGCTAAAAATATATAGAAAAAATTAGCTGGGCATGGTGGTGCATGCCTGTAGTCCCAGCTACTCGGGAGGCTGAGACAGGAGGATCGCTTGAGCCCAGGAGTTTGAGGTTGCTGTGAGCTAGGATGGCGCCACGGCACTCTAGCCTGGGCAACACAGAGAGACTCTGTCTCAAAAAAAAAAAAAAAAAAAAAATTCAAATCATGTCACTCTGCCTATCAGTGACTCTTTAAGTTCATTCCCCAATAACTGGGGATTTTGAGGTAGAAGAATTGCCATTATGATAAAAAAAATGTATATATATGTGAAAATTTCAAATATATGAAAGTAGAGAAAATAGTTTAATTTCCATTTACTTATCTCACTGGTCTTCCAAAGTTATCAACTCATGGTGCATCTTGTTTCATAGGTACTCCTATTCATTCTGTCTACTCCTTGGTGTATCATTTCATCTGAAAGTATGTGTTTCAATGGTATATCTGAAAGCTAAACTTTTTTTTTTGGTCAGAGTCTTGCTCTGCCCAGGCTGGAGTGGAGTGGTGATTATAGCAGCACACTGTAACCCTGAATTCCTGGACTCCAGCAATCCTCCTGCCTCAGCATCCTGAGTAACTGAGACTACAGGTGCATGCCACCACATCTGGCTAATTATTTTTTTGTAGAGACAGAGTCTTGCTATGTTGCTCATTGCTGGTTTCAAACTCTGGCCTCAAATGATCCTCCTGCCACGGCCTTCCAAAATGCTGGGATTATAGGGATAAGCCACCATGCCTGGCCCTAAACTCTTTTTTTAAAAAACCATCACCATACACAAAAACCTATAACCACAATAAGATTGTCATTTATATAGAAGATTAATAATTCCACAATATCATAAAATATTTAATATGTGGTCAGATTTGCCTAAATATCTCAACTTATTTTTGTACTTTGAATCAGGATCCAAATAAAGTCCATATTGCACTTGGTTGTCATTGTCACTGAAATCTCTCTTAATCTATATATTTCCCTTCCATCTCTTTTATTTTGCAATTTACTTAAAAAATTGGGTTTTTTTCCTGTAGTTTTCCGTAGACTAGGTTATTATTGCATCCTGTGTTTCATTAGCAGTTGTAAAGTAGTGATCTGATTCTTTCCTTCTTCATATATCAGATGGAATACTTCCCTCATCAACTATAACACTTGATTCTATACAGGTTCAGTCTTTCTAGGGAAAGGCAAGATAAATAATTCTCTCCCCTTACAAGTTTTCAGAAATGAGAGTTTGGTTTCCTAGCATCTTCCAGTGGTGACGTGTGTGTGTGTGGAGAGAGAGAGAGAATGTGTTTCATTACAAACTCATTTAAACATACTAAAACACAATCCATTGCAATTAACTGTTTTTGCCCAAATTATTCCATTTTTGGCCAGTGAGTATATCTTCAGGTTGGCTCTGAAGTCTTTTTGATATATCTTCAGTAGTCTTTGATGGTTTTCTTCCTTTCCAATTTAGATGTTTCAGAGTCAACTTATACATTTTCTGTTCTAGAATTGGCTATTTTTTCTCAGGAGCTCTGGCTCCTTTTCAAGTGGGAATTAGTCTTTAGAGGTCATAGTCTAGGTGCTTAGAATGCTCATTGCTGCTGGGTTGATCCCATAACTTTTCTGCAGTAAGATTATTATTTCATGAAGAATTTGACTATATTCATACTTTTCACCGATTTTCAAATTGAGCTATAATTCACAGCATATAAAATCTACCTTTTAAAGTATATAATTCAGTAGTTATAATTTTGTACAAACATTACCGTTATCTAATTCCAGAACATTTTCATCACTCCACAAAGATGCCACATGCCCACTAGCGGTCATTCCCTATTCCCCTCTCAACCCAGCTCCTGGCAACCACTAATGTCCAGAATAGGTAAATCCCTAGAAACAAAGTACATTTCATATAAGTGGAACCATACAATATATGGCTTTTCAGGCCCCAGGTTCTTTCACTTAGTATAATGTTTTCATCCATGCTATATCATGTATCAAAATTTTATTCCTTTTTGTTGAATAATATTCCATAGTATGCACATTATATATACAGAATGCACCACATTTTGTTCATTCATTAATTGATGCACATTGGGGTTGTTTCCAGTTTTACTATTATGAATAATGCTATTATGAACATTTGTTACAGGTTTTTATGTGGACATGTTTTCAGTTCTCTTGGATATATACTTGGGAATGGAATTGACGGGACATATGGCGACTCTGCATAACTTTAGGAACTGCCAAACTGTTTTCCACAGAGGTTGCACCATTTTACATTCCCACCAGCAATATATGAGAGTTTCACCTTCACAGTCCACCTGTGTTTTTTAGATTAGTATCTTCATCAGTGGAGTTACATTTTGAGTTATTTAACAGTTGTGCAAAATATATCTAATTCACTTCCGTATAAGTTGTTGAAGATACAGCAATGTGAATGTGTATATGATGCTGTCATTAGAAATTTTATCCTAAAACACACATACTTTTTGTATAACATTAGAACTAAAAAATTCAGTAGGCGTTTTCTTTTTCAAAGGTTTCTTTACAACATCCAGTTCTTCTAGTAATTTCATAACTTCAGGAATAATTTCTTTGCCCCTCTCCTCTTTATTATAGTTAATTCCAACAAGTGCCTTGTTTGCGCACCCTTACCTTCCTTCCTAAAACAGCACTTCTCTGTTACTCTGTGTCACCAAAACTGGCTTTTTCTTCGCAATACTTACCTACTACCTAACATTAGATATTTCTTTGTTTCTAGTGGGGAAGGCAGACAGTAAAATTAGGTTCCATGACTTTTTGTTCACAGCTGTCTTCCTAACATCTAGAACACTGCCTGGTATATAGTAGGTATTGAGTAAATATTTATCGAAATGAATAAATGAGAATTTTATACTAACTGGGGTTCTTGAGCTAGGTCAAATCACCAAGCTTTGGTTTGGGTTTGAAGAATGGTAAGAATGATGATTCTGACTTGATTTATTCCTGAACCATCTGGTTCTTCATCATCATTCTAGCCTCTAAAAGGAGGAAGCAAGGAGACCCTGCTTGGTCCTCTTAGCCTCTCCATTTATACCTCTCGTGTTTGGTTTTTATGCCATTCACACACTGATATCTCCCTCATTTATATTAATATCTCTAGCCTCTTCCTCCTTGATCTCCAGGCAGCCTGAGGCAACAAACCAATCCAGGCTAGTTTATCTACACTTTACTTGGCATCTTCATTTGGATATGTGATAGGCATCTCAAACGTGACATGTCTCAGATGGAACTCCTAATTTCTTGTTCCTTGTCCCTTATCTCTACATGGGGTGGGAAACCCATTTTTCTTATGGATGTCCCTCATCAGTAAATGGGAAATCCTTGCTTCCAGTCGCTGAGACAAAAAGGCGAACTTCTCTTTTTCTCCCATATTTAATTCATCAGCTCAAATCCTATGGGTGGTATTTTCAAAGTATATCCAAAACCCAGCAACATCCCCCCACTTCCGTTGCTACTACCTTTTAAACACTACATTGTCTCTTGCCTGGTTTATTGAAGTAGCCTTCTAATTGGTCTCTCTGCTTCCTCCTTTACTCCTCATCCCCAGCAGCCTTGTCTTGTTCCCCCACTCAACAGCCCGAGTGATTCTTTAAAGTAAGTTGTCTCATGACCTTCCTCTATTCATAATCCCCCAACAGCTCAACATGAAATGGGACCCACTACTTCTTTGATGTCCTCTGTTCCCTCACTTACATTGCTTTCAAAGAGTTTGTGTTGAATGTTGAAGCCCAAGCTCCCTGAAATATCCTCTATTTACGGAGGTTTACCAAACCAGAAATGTTAGCTTTGCGTGAGAGCAATCAAAAGAGAACAGCAACTCATTCACTTTTTTATTAGCCTATCTTTGGGCTTATAGTTGGGTATTCTTCCTGCTCCTTTTTCATTCTTAAAAAACCAGGTAAAGCTATTAGCACAGTTTGTAAGTTTTCAGAAGAACATAGAATATTTGCGTAATAAGGCAATTTTTTCATATTTTGCTTATCAAACTAAGTCAGTTTGGTTTCCACAGATGGGGAATCCATTTTGAGTTTACAGATAACCACAAAACATTCTGAAATACAAAAATATTGTTTTTGCATTTGCATGTTGATTTTAACAGATGTTTTATTATTTTCATCCAAGTTTTATTACTGTCAACATTAGGAATGTTAGGCTTTGCTACTTTTTTGCAGAAATAGGTTAAGACCAAAAGAATTTTTACATAGGATTTGACGAGTGGAAATTGCCTGGGTGATACTCAACTTTTTCTTGGCTGACTCTGGTTAGGTTTTTAGGTCTACATATGTACAGTTCCTTCAATTAGGGTATGACCAATTAGGGCAAAAACTATTGCCAATTTTGCCTTTTTTTTTTTTTTTTTTAAGATCTCAGCATAAGGGAAAGAAGAGCCTTGTTAGACACTGAAGAAGGGACGAGGATTTCTCCTCCTAGTCTGGGCCTCCTGTCATGGTAAGTACGGAAAATAACAAAGAAATTGGAGTCAAAAAACCTCTGTCCTGAAAACTGAATGAACACCAAAAAAAAAAAAACTGGATAATTCAGTTACCCAGTTTTTTTGTGAGAAAACATTTTACTTTTCCTTTCCCAGATCTCTTCTTGTCTCCTTTTATTTTATTGTTTACTAGTAATAATTATAGAGTATTCCAGAGTATAGAGCAGTTTCATTTCTATTAACTGTAATTCTGTGAGCCTAGATATTATCTCTTATTTTTCAGTCAGGTAGTAAAGTAGAATCAACACTAAAACACACAGTTCTTGGACTCCAGGTTTTTTATTCCTTTTCTGGGAAATAGCATGTGGTGAAAACATTTGTGTGCGAGTGTGTGTGTGTGTGTGCGCGCGCGCGCGCACGTGTGTGTGTTTGGTGTGTGTAGGTGAATTGTGAGATGGTCGTCTGCATATTCTTTATTTTTTAATTTGTTGACAAATTGTATATATTATGTACAACAGGATGTTTTGAAATACATATACATTGTAGAATGGCTAAATCAAGCTAATTGACACATACATTACCTCACAAGCATATATGCTTTGTGAATTTACCTTTCCTGACTAGAAGCAATTCCCTACCTTCCCTATTCTATCTCTTTTAAGACAGTATTTTGATCTGATGAAGGTGGAGCAGCTCTGCATACTCCCTCCTACATCTTCGACCAAAAAGAGGATATAATGGACACATTTCAGTGACATATGGACCGTTTAGGGTGCAGTCCAAACAGAGAAGATGGTGCAGTGCGCCAACCACATTTTCACATTCTCTGAGGATATGTAAACAGTGCTTCAAGGCTTAAAAAAGAAATGGGCGTCTGTAATGTTGTCCTACTTCTACCTTGTGATGTTTCCTAGATCCAAACTGTTTTATGCTGGTGCACAGAGGAAGGAATTGAAAAGGCCATGTTAATTTCAAGCTTCATTAGGGACATGTACCGAGAACAGTTTCCAAAATTAAACACAAAGTGAAACAAAACAAACTAGTTGTGTAGAAATGTCATATTAAAAGGAAGAGAAAGGTAACAGCTCCCATCTTAAAGCTGGGCCATTTTTTTCTTAGTTTATGGACATTACAATTTTCTGATTTATCTTGTACCCAAATATTGACTTTTAACTATTATTTCTCTAGACTGTGTTTTATTGCTTTTCCTGAAGAGTTTTTAATGAATTGAAAAAATGCTTGCCTAGTATTTATATGGTGTGTATGGCAAAGCTAATGAATAGCAAATGATGGGCTTATTATGAAAGCAGCTTGGTTCTGTATTGAGGGTTGTATACCATATACCTAGCAACAGCGTGATGGTGGTTCTTGCTACTGAGGTCTCTGTGGTGCCTAGTAGACAGTCTTCCTAGTGTTCTCCCTATCCCGTCCCTACAGACATGCCCTAGAGTTGCTTCTGTGTGCAGTAGTTGGGGAGCAGCATGGCCATGTGTCTTTTGTTTTTTAAATTTCTCATAAAGCAGCATTGTAACAAATTTGTTAACATTCTCATTTACAGTTCTACCACCAGAACTCATGATTGTATTCCTTTTTAATGAGACCATATTATATATGTGTTTTATATAGTCATAATAACAAGTTTCTGTTTTGCTTATTTCACTAAATGAATTAAACATTTTCCCATATTAACTCAATGGATACCTAAAGATCATTTTACTACCTCTGTAACATTTTGCAAGTTGAACTATTGATTTAACAATATACCGTATTGTTTTAACGTTTAGATTATATGTCCTTAATCCCTAGTTTTTGTATAGGGAAACAAGGAGCACTGAAATTTTGTTTTTAATGTATACTTCTGTACTGATTTGAGAATAACATCCTCTTCTGTCTATTCTTAAAGGTTCTTAAATGAGGCTGGATTCTGTCTTTGAGAGGTTAAGTATTAGGAAAATGTTTTCGTGGTATATTATGGAAAATCTCAAGCCTATGCAAAGAGAAATACAATGAACCTTCATAGACATATCATTTAGCTGTAATAATCATCAATTCATGGCTACTCTTTTTATCTGATTTCCTCACTCCTAACCCTTTTGGATTATTTTGAAACAAATCCCAAGCATTATATCAAGAGAAATGGTATTTTTTATGGCCTTCAATACCAGTCTTAGGAAGAGTTTGAAATCGACAGTAGGACTGGTAATTACTTTCATTTTGACATTTTGCCAACATCAACACTAGACGTGAATTTGGTTAACAGGACTAATGGGTCATCAGTCTCTCCTCCCCACATAGTTTAAATATTTATCTCTAATGATGACTTCCCCTCTGAGGTATGCACTTATCTCTCTTAGCTGCATAGTTTAGCCAGTAGCATAAACTGGCCTGGAACTGTGGTGACTGATCCTTTTTTTCATAGATGAGCCCACTGTCTTTAGGGAACTGGGTGGAGACTACAAAGAGCCAGATTCCACCAGGCCTCCTATTCCTCTGCAATACCAGGAAATCGATGATGTGAAATACATTCTAGTACTAATAAGTTACTGCTTATATCCTAGGAGAAATTTGTTTCCAAGACTCTGATCAGACCAATACTTCCCAGTTTTTCTTTCCAACTCCCCACTGATTAACCGTCTTAAGTTTGGCCTCCTTTTTTCACCTGTGAAACTTACAGAAACTGTAATAAATACAGGCTGTTAATTCAACTGCCAAATTCAGCTGTTTAACCACGAAATGTTTTTTGGATAAACTTTTGTCTAGAAAGTCAGTGGAGTTGGTTCTAATGTTAAGACCCTGAGGATTAAATGCATTTTTGTGTACAAGGGGGGAAAAGTTCTGAAGCCTTACAGATTATATGAGCTGAGACAATAGCCTTTAAAAAGAGCATTTATTTGATTTGACTATGAAAAATAAGTACTTCGTGCTCTTGTCTTGATGGCCTAATTCTCATTTCTCTTATGTTGAAAATCATTTGTTTTCAGTAGCTACTTAGGTTACATGCGTTGGTCTGGGTTAGCACCCAGGTGAGTGTGCCATCAGGAATGAATAGGGCAATGGCTTCTCTTTATATATATTTTGTAAAGCCTGCTACATTCAATTCTGCGCTAAAGGTCAGCAAAAAACTAGGTCAGGGAATAATTTAAAGAAATAATGGGTATCTTTGTAAAATGGTCTTAAAGAGAATAAAAGTTTAGGCGTTATACATTTAAGTGAATTAAAAAGCTAGCCCAAGATGGGTATGGTGGCTCACACCTGTAATCCCAGCAATTTGGGAAGCTGAGACGGGAAGATCCCTTGAGGCCAGGAATTCAAGACTAGCTTGGGCAACATAGCAAGACCCCAAATCTTAAAAAAAAAAAAAAAAAGACTGGGTGGTGGCTCATGCATGTAATCCTAGCCCTTTGGGAGGCTGAGACAGGAGGATGACTTGAGGTCAGGAGTTCGAGACCAGCCTGAGCAACATAGCAAGACTCCATCTCTACAAAAAATACAAAATAATTTAGCCAGGTGTGGTATTGCGTGCCTGTAGATCTAGCTACTCGGGAGGCTGAGGCAAGAGGATCAGTTGAGCCCAGGAGTTTGAGGTTGCAGCAAGCTTTGATGATGCCACTATAGTCTAGCCCAGGCAACAGAGCAAGACCTTGTCTCAAAAAAAAAAAAAAAAAAAAAGAAAATATTAGCTGGGTGCAGTAGTGTGCATGCTCGTAGTCCCAGCTGCTTGAGAGGCTGAGACAGGATTGCTTGAGCTCAGGAGTTTGAGGCTGCAGTGAGCTATATTGTTCACTGTACTCCAGCCTGAGCGACAGAGTGAGATTCCATCTCTTAAAAAAAAAAAAAAAAGATACTGGGAACGCATACTTTAAGTGTACTTACATGTAATAATTTTTAAAAGCTTCCCCGGCCTTCATGTTTTTATAGCATTTTCTACCTACCTCCTATTGGTTTATGAGGAAAATCTCCCTAAATTCAAGATTCTCCACATCTTTTCTGTTTAGTTCTCTGTAAATGTAATTACTCAGTGTTTTTTAAGTCAAGAGCTGCCTCTTAAGAATGCAAACAGAATTTTTTTTTATAAAAAGGCCAGCACTTACGAGAGAAAAAATGGATTCCTTTCAAATATGACTCTGCCCCTTATTACTCCTTCACTCATTCATTGACTTCAGGAAATGAGAGCAAAGGCATAAAGTGGTATAGATTGATACAAAAGTTTGAAGTTATTTTGGTGTTTATAGGAGTGGAGCCATTTGCAGACTCGCACACCCTAGATAATTATGCTTCTGGAGATCCCAGGCCACATCATATCAACCTTACTAAAACATATCAACTTCATTAAACATTTTTTTTGTTATGTAAGAAATTGAAAAGATTGTTATGATTTTGCCTTTGAAATTATTTGAGTATAATTTCTTAATCATAAATAATCCTAGGGAAATGACACTAACATTTAGCTTGTTTTAAAATAATAATAGGCTATGTTTAATAGTGACTGAAGTTTTGTAATTTTGTTGCATTCATGAACAATTTATAAAGTCGTAAAAGTTTTACTTTCATAATTTGAAGCCACTCATTTCTTTCTAAATTTTAAATATCAAACTTTTAAAAAGGCCCATAAAAAGCTTGTGCCTCAAGATAAAATGGCCCTGTGGAAGGGCTGGGATGGGCCCAGTTGGCTAGTAGCAAAAGTGCTGGATTTTGTGGGTGAGTGGTGGTTATTCAAGTCTGTTTGGCTTTTTCCGTCATAGATTAGCACTAGGAGAATGGTTTTAGGGAAAGCCTGACTTTTGGAATGAAGCAGCTCTAATTGGTATTCAGTATTATAGTATAGTGGAACAAGCAGTTCTGAAACTCTTTGGTCTCAGGACCTCTATTTTACACTCTTAAATTAATGAGCCCTCCCCTCTCCAGAGGGGTTGTTTATGTGCGGTTTGTCTGTGTTTATCATATTAGAAATTAAAACTGAGAAATCTGAAAAATACTCATAAATTCATTTAAAAATAATATTTAAAAAATAATAACAATAAAGTAATTACATGGTAACATAACATTTCTGATGAAAAATAACTTTTTCCTTATCCAAAGATAATTAATATAAAGAGTGGCATTGTTTAACATTTTTACATATCTCTTTAATTCTTGGCTTAATAGATGACAGAGATTTCTCTTATCTACTTCTGCATCAAATCCGTTACAGTGTTTTGTTTGAAATATGTAAAGAAAATTCAGCCTCACACAGATATGTACTTAGAAAAGGGAAGAATATTTTGTTTTCCCAGGTAATTGTTTATATTTTTCTTTAATACTACACCAAAACTTGACAAGTGGTAATTCCTTTAAGGTTAGTTGCAGTGTGGAATCTGAAACTGTATCAGTGAACTTTTTGTATTGTTACATTAAAGCCATTATTAGTCTTTCTTATAGTTTAAATGGGTGTTTTATCCATGCATGATTTTGTAACATGCATTGGTTATTAGGAAAATAATGGGTTCATTGAATAATGTAGATCTTCCAAATGTTGACATAGTTCGTTTTATGGTATTTTTTTTTTAAAGCAACATTTAGTAATATCACTACTGCTTTTATGATAAAAGTCCTAAGTATTGGGCAACTGTCAAGTTCATGGTGGGAGATTACCGGTTTTCCATGATGTAATTTTTGCATAAAAGCCTTATCATTGACAGCTAATACTGTCATTTGGAGAAAGATCTGCCAAATGCCCTAGTCTAAATTACCATAGTTTGTCCATCAGTTCTTCCAGTTAGAAATGATATTTAATGAAAGTGGCTACTTCAGCTTGTTATTGACACAAGTGCTCTCTACCTTGAGACACCTATGTGTGTTGCACAAGTGCTTCACCTTGAGACACCTATAACACTTCAGTATGAAGCGGAGGTGTTTTACTTATGTTTCCTATATATAAAAGGTCATCGTTAGTGAAGTTGATGCCACTGCCTAGATTGTGCTGAAGTGCTGACAGTTTTATGCACCAATTCTTTTTACACTATTAGTACAAACGTGAGCACGGTAAGAAAAAGCAAATGATGCCTTAATATTATTATGAAGGTGGTTTTGACCTCCTAGAGCCCCTGTGAAGTCAGATTCTGTTGACCTCATTTTGAGACTCACCCTAGTAGACTATTACCATTTTATGATTATATTTTCTGTTAGGTAAAACCATGTGTCGTTTATAGGTAGGGTTTTTTCCCTCTGTTTGGCGAGGATTTACAAAATTATTGGAATTGTGATAAATCGAATATGCAGAAATGACCAGTAACTAGTGGGTATAATTCTTGGTGCTGTCAGTCAAATGCGACGTGACTTTCACTCTTTCAAAAATTGCTGTGTAAACAGATGCCATTATCATTTATCGTCAGGCCTTCTAATAGATGGCATTTCTCTTGTGTATTCCTATATCATAAAAATTCATAATGTGAACGATTACTTTTTTGTACAAATCATAATTAGTTCAAGTGCCATGTAGATGAGAATTTATTGCTGCTGCTTTTGAAATTGCCTTAGTAGAGATAGGTCTACTTTATAATATAAGGCAGAGTAAAAGGAATAGTGGTTCTACTTGAGACATTTGGTTCTTAAGCTTACTTTATCTTAAAAATCTTTTTAATTTTTTAAAGCTTTCTGCTATGGAAATTTCACATGTAATTAAAGTAGCCATAATGGTCTAGATGGTGAACTCCCAGTTTCATCAATTATCAATTCATGGACAGTCCTGTTTCATTTATGCTCCATTCACTTCTTCCTTAACAACCCTCCCCCGATTATTTTGAAGCAAATTCCAGATATCACATTTTATTCTTAAATAATGCAGTATATATTTCTCAAAAATAGGAATTTGAGAGAGAAAAAAGCACTATATCTTAGTTTCTCTTGAAAGTAATGTACTAACAACCTATTAGTGTCTAATACAAATGTTCTAACCTCTGACACTTTCTGTTATCAATGTGTTCTCAGGCTACAGTCCCCTAATATATTGGATGGAACACTTTTTGGGATGAATATTTTTTCCGTGAGCTTTTCTGCCTCTTCACTTTGCTCTTTGGACTCTCATTATGATTATGCTAGTAGACGTGGCAGAAGAACCAAATATCGATGACTGGAAGCTTTGAAATTATTTTAAGGTTTTGAACTTTTCCAGGATGAAGAGACTCGGCATAGCCTTGAGTGCATCCAGGCCAATCAGATCTTTCCCAGGAAGCAGCTGATCCGGGAGGATGAGAATCTTCAGGTAATTACAGGTCACTTTTGACTGTAAAATATTTAGCATGATAGTAACTATGTAGTGAAGCTAATGGATTGAAGTAATGCACTTATGTAATATATGTTTTCCTAAACCATGCATGCAGTAGAAATGCAAGCTGGAAAACAGTTCTCATTTTAGCAAGATTTATTTCCTGAGAATTCACTGTTTAAGATGATCATCTCTGTGTCATTCCTTTAGTAGTCTAGATTTTAAATGACTAGGTAGGTATATTTGAATTAGGTGGGTATAAAGCTATCTTCTTTAGGTTCCTTACCCACTTACGTACTGTATTTTCAACTTGGGTGGCAGAGGATTTACTATTCATTCACCTGACCCATGTTTGAAGACTTTGATTTACTGCTTCAGAACTTTGAAGGGTTTCTTCTTCCATTTTGAAGGTCCCTTTCCTTGAACTTCATGGAGAGAGCACAGAGTATGTGGGCCGTGCTGAGGATGCCATCATTGCCCTTTCTAATTATAGACTTCACATCAAGTTCAAGGAGTCTCTTGTTAATGTAAGTGATTACCAACTGTTTTCCTTCTAAGGTAGATGGAGAAAGGAAGTAAAAAAAAAACTTGTTAACGTTCTTGAACAAAGGAGAGTCATACAGAGTTAGGTGTGAAAGCATTGTGTGGTCTGCTTTTCTCTTAAATTGGCACTCAAGGGACACTAGGTTAGCTAGCAACTCTTATGCCTGATTTTAAAAGATGCATGTAGTTGTCAGCTGAGGTGTCCATTGTTGAGTTAACATTGAATGATTTGCACTAGATGCTATATCATTATGCTTTATAAAGGTATAAAAAGGCTGAATAGGCTTTTATTCCTCAATCTTTAGCAGTTACCAACTGCCTCCGTTGAGATGATTTCCTGGGCCTTAATGTCAGATGATGAGATGTACTTTGAGCTCACTGCAGACTCATTATAGGATGAAGTTACTCTACTAGCTCCTTGGTGGTATAAGTATAGATGTTAAGTACAATGTTTATTTGCATAATGGACTATATATTACTGAAGAAAAGGAAGACTCTCAATTCTCAAGAGTACATTTACCTTTTTTCAGTATGAGGGTCCTCTCAGTGAACTGGTTCTTCCAGCACACTGCTGTCATTAGTAGTCTTAAATGAAATCCGCAAAAGCCTGAAAGTTCACGTACTTCCATCAAATGAATGCCTTCTTCCTCCTTTACTTGCCAGTAATGTGACTTTCTGCACTTCAGTTTTAGCATAGAGAAGTGTATTATGACACCCTATAATATCTCATGACTATAACTCCATTCAGATCATGTTTTGGGTTCATTTTGGGATTCTTCGAAACTTGTTCATTTTACTCAGTCCAAAAGTTATTCACCTCCTCAATCACATTCTTTTTGTTTGTCAAAAGACTCAGTGGCTGTCATTTTCTTCGTAATTAGCATTTATTACTTCTTATTCTTTGTAGTTAAGAATTTATGTCCAAAAAAAAAAAAAAGAATTTATGTTCAGGGGCAATTTTGGCCTGAATTCCTTCTGGCTTCTAGCTGTGGCCATAGCTATCTATTATTATTATGTCAATTTTCTGTCTGTAAGCTAAAAGGACACACAAGATTTATCAAGGAAAGAGACAGTGCTGTTATTTCATACTATATAGCACTCTGTTCAGAAGGGTCCATTTGGATTTGAGTGGTTATGATCAGGAGAGGAAAGGGTAGAAACTCCTACAAAGTCCTAGCAACCAAAAAGTCCCTACCAGCTATGTAGAAGTCATAAAAATAATGATTAGTAGAACTTCCCAGTGCTAATTTTGTTCTTTCAATATTCAAATGGCTGGAATCAATGAAATTGTGATTAAATTGCATGTGAGAATGATAGTTTCATATTATCGCATTTTCACATATCATTCCCTATTAGTTTATTAATTGATGGCCAGGTATTTCAGAGATTGCTTTTAGATCTGTATGGGAATAAGGTCTGTTGGAGAGAATAAGGTCTGTTGTCACCCATCAGCTTAAAGCTCTTCAATGTTTCTTTACTACTTTTATGATGAGATCAGATTACTTAGCAGGGTGTGATGTAAGGCTGTTTGTGGTCTTTGGTTCCTGCCAGCTTTTCTGTCTGCTTCCCTCCTTTCCCCCTTTTCCTCTTTGTACTTGTAAAACCAGTTTCCTTGTACTATTCAGCCATATCTCACACCTCTGCATTCTCTCTTCTTTCTTGTCCAGGGAACTTCTCTTCATCTGTCAGAACTCAGTTTAGGTGATAATTTCTTCTGTAAAGCCTTTCTTGTCCCTGTTCCCTTTCTGACAGTTAATTACACTCTCCTGGCATCTTCTGTATCTTGAACATACTTTTATAATACAACATTTACCAGATTGTTGTAAGTTTTGGTTATTTGTCTTTGTATCCAGCATGTCTCCTGGTGCCATGATATTCAGTAAATATTAAATGAATTGAAATTAATATGGGTTTGAAGTGGTCATTAGTCCATTCTCTCCTTTGGATTTTAAGCTTATATTTAAACAACATATTTCTGTGCAAATAGACTGTGTGATCATTGTCTCTAAGGGTAACCATGTGAGTAGGTTGTTTACTAGAATTGTTTGTCTCCCTCGTGATGGAGATATAATGCTTAAGGAAACTTACCACTGTTCTTATTTTTATTTTATTTTTTTTATTGCCCCTTTCCCAGGGGCTTGCTTTTTTTTTTTTTTTTTTTGATACAGGATCTCACTTTGTTGCCCTGGCTAGAGTGAGTGCCATGGCGTCAGCCTAGCTCACAGCAACCTCAGACTCTTGGGCTCAAGCAATCCTATTGCCTCAGCCTCCCAAGTAGCTGGGACTACAGGCATGCACCACCATGCCCGGCTAATTTTTTCTATATATTTTTAGCTGTCCAATTACTTTCTTTCTATTTTTGATAGAGACGGGGGTCTCGCTTTTGCTCAGGCTGGTCTCAAACTCCTGAGCTCAAACGATCCGCCCACCTCAGCCTCCCAGAGTGCTAGGATTACAGGCGTGAGCCACCGCGCCCAGCCGCACTGTTCTTATTTTTGATCCAATTCCTTATCTGAAATTGTTTTCTCTGTTACTTAGCATTATAACCCGCTAAGGCTGCAGTCCCCAAACCCCGGGCCATAGAGGGTACCTGTCTGTGGCCTGTCAGGAAAACGGCCAGCTGACTCACCTCACTGCCTGAGCTCCGCCTCCCTTCCTCCCCCCTTCCCATGGAAAAATTGTGTTCAATGAAACCAGTCCCTGGTGCCAGAAAGGTTGGGGACTGCTGCTCTAAGGCAGCAATATATCACTTAAAAAGCCCAAGATAATGGCTTTTCACAGAAAATTGTGCAAAAGTATTCTGGCATTGGTGACTTTCAACATTTCAGGTTGAAAGAGACTAGAACTTCTCCATACAAATAAATTAATCTCATCGCAGTTAGTGGTAAGTTTCCTAAAACCTGGAGTTACTCCAAGAAACAATGGCCCCTGCTGTATCATGTCCTGGATAGAGACCAGGGAGTTGGTAGTGGTCATGTCATTCCCTTCTTCCTTCCCCCTTTCCTTTCCTAAGCAGATAAATAGTTCAGTAAAATATGTGAGATCAAGAGGCCCGCTTTAAAGGTTATTACATCTAAATCAAACACACTTAAACCATCAAGGCCCAAATGTGCCAGTATATGTTGTGGCCCATGCTGTAGTTTGCATCATTTTGTATGCTTAAATCAACACATTTAGCACTTTAGAAAATGACTTACCATTAAATAGCTACCTGATGTCATGTGTTCTCTTTCAGTTTCACAGCACATTTAGTAAAATGTGTCTGTAGATTTCAATACCATAAACATCATTACTTTAATCCACACATTCTCAGAATATCAAGTTTCAATTCCTAGGGTAAAGAAGCTCTGTCTGTAGTAGAGTTCATGTATGGCATTAAGGTATGAATTGCTCCCATTCTGTGCTTTTCCCAAACCATATTTTTACATATTTATGGACATATTTCTTTGAAGCTTAGATAATTTATAAACAAGTAAGTGTTGAAGTGGAATTCATAAAAGTTTAAAATGATTTTTTTATGTAATTCAATAGACTGCTTCTCAATCTGCTGCTTGTGAAATCCCAGTAAGTAGCATGAGAATCCTAGGCCTTTGCTGCACCTATGCTTGGAGTAGATTGGTTTTGAGTGTCAGATGCTCACCTTGCAAATCAGCAGAATGTGTCCTTTCTGCATGAATCCCTTTCCTCTTACCAAAGTTCTAGTGGTATGCTATGGTGAAAACAATTCATGGGATAGAGGGTAAAGCACCACAGTTTATACATAGGCAGACAGAATTGTGACCTTCAAAAAATGTAGACCAAGTTTCAACCAGAAAAAATTTGTAAAATCAACATTAGCATTTAAGAGGACAGTAAAACTTCTGTTTCCAGACTGGTCTGTAAGTGCCTCTTAGGAAAAAAGTGGAAGTGTAGCAGCTGGAAACACCTTTCCTTAGCATTTCTTCACGTTTTCCCATTGTCTAACTATAGTACAGTAAGCATTTTTGTTCCCCATGCACCAAAATGAGGTTATTGTTAACACTTAATGTACTTAGGCCTAGCATTCATATACCAGTAGAGACCTCTGAAACCAATACTAGAGACTTGTACATGTCAAAGGTGACCAATAGTTTGGGTCTTTAACCTATGACAGTCGTCTTCCTCTGATTGGAGGAATTCCACAGTTTATTACAGATTTAGACTCATCACTTTATTTTCACTCTGTTATTGCCATTTTTCCTTCATGTGTATAGAGGATTAGTAATTCGCATTCAAGCTATAAAAAGGGCATTTGTTTTTAAAAGGGTAGAAATTATCCCTCTTTTAAATTCTGGTGCTTAAAAGTAATTCACAGGCATGTATATACACACACATGCACACCCAAAATGAATCGAGATAAATATAGTAAGGTATGATGACATCAGATCCATCTGGAATGTGACAGTACTGTGGATCTTTAATACCTGTGCATGTCTGTTAAAATTTTTAACTGCTGCTCTTCTGCTTTTTTGGATTGATGCTCTTAAGGGTTTTAGTGCCCATGATGGTAACTTTCGGCCTTTTGAGGAATTGTTTAACAGCACTGAATGTGTTTGATGCATTGTTTGAGCATGAGTTTGGTGAAATTGATGTTAGGAAAAGCATTGTAAAGGGAAATAGAGTTACCTGGCAGGTAGAAGATGGAGGAGAAAGGGGCAAAAAGAAAGTAAGTTGCTATGAGACATTGAATTGGTGGACTAGAGAGGGTTTAAAAGTGATTTTAGACTACTTGCTATTCTTTTACAAATGGAATTGCCTTTAAGAAATCTTGGTTTGAATTCTGTTTTCCTCTTGAAGATCCCTGGTGGAGAGGCCACTTATTTGTGGAAGAAAAAATAAAATAGAGGTCATATAAAAGAGAAGGGCAATTGTAGAGGAAGAAAGGCACACCATTTGTGGTGCAGGGACCCCAGGCTGGAGGACAGACATGGATTCTGGTCCTGACTTTGCTACTATAATAGCTTGTAGTGTAGTTTAACCTTCCTGGGCTATAAAATGGATTGGCTCTTGAATCTGTAATTCTTTGCCTATGAGGTTGACTATTGGGTATGTCTAGTTATAGAAATGGTAAAAAATTGTTCCTCATATGTGAGGAAAGTTGAGAAACCTAAAGCAATAGAGTGGGCCTTTAAATAGTAGAGAAATGGTGTGTTTCGGTTGGATATATGAAGATGATGATGGTTCTGCCTTTTTAGATGAGGCCATCTGAGGAGGGAGTACACTGGGGTAGAAGGGAAACACTGGGGTAGAAAGGAGTAGGAAAAAGGGAGATACTCATTCAATAAAAGATTGAAGTTTCTCTTTTATATGCCCCTATTCTTGCTGCACAGTAAACTTCCCTGCATGTGACAATCTGCATGAATATTAAAACCTGCTGTTCTCCATATTTGTGACTTGCATACACATGGTGGTTTTTGGTGACATGTTAGTAGTATCTGCAATCTGATTTGAATGCATAGAACCAACATTTTTGTTGTTCTTAAATTTGCAGTGTTAAAATACATGAAAATTTGTATATTGAATTCATTTTAGGTAGCATATATTTTGCATGCTCTGAGGTGTTATATTATTCTCACTCTGTAAGTTTGGACACAGGCCCTAGGGCTCTGGTTCAATAGTAAGGATGTAAAACTTACCTGTTTTTTGCAGTACAGTAGAACTGGCTGATTCCCCCTAGCTCCTGATAGCATTAGCTGGTTTTCATGTTTTCTAGCTATAAAGAAAGGCAATTGAAGGGTACATGGGATGCAGGTAATTGCTGGGAGAGCAACCTCTCCATGTGGATTTGCAAAGCTCACTCTCACTTCACTCCAGGCCCTGTGCCTGAGGTTGCCTGAGTTGTGACCATCCAAGATTCAGAAAGCAGAGGCTGGTAGCATATAGGAAGGCTGGAGGTTCACCCAAGGAAGCTGGCAAAATTTTAATTGGTAAGATTTTAGAAAACCGACGCTAGAACTCAGACCTCTTAATTGCCAATCTGGCACTTTTTGGGGTAAAGGGGGTAAGATAGTTAAGGGAATACATTAAAAAAAAAAAAAAAAAAGGAATATGAGAGTCTGTTACAGGGTACCCAAAGGACTGGCCTGAGAACAAATCAATGTTATCTTCTAACCTCTATCCTCTTAATCTCTGTATTCCTCCTTTGTAATTTATCTTTACTGATACTATTTTTTTTTTCCTTCTTAGATGTACAGGTCTTGAAAGAATTCTTAGCCGCATCAGCTGCAGTTTCTCACAGCACCTTGGGGTTAAGGACTTAAACAAAAACAGAGGGCCAAAATCTCCTTTTTTCTCAGAACACAGGCAAGATTTCTTAGTCTTTCTCTTACTCCCAGTCCTATTACATTCATAAGGGAATTTTTATAGATTATAGACTTAAAAGCAAGAATACTTTAGTCCTGAGGTAGAAACTCCTAGCCATTTATCTGAGTAATATTATTTTGCTTTCTTCTCTTCTTTAATCCTTGCCCAAGTTTCTGTTTCTTTGTCCCAGACTTGCAGCATTGGGCTTCTTTTTGATCCCCACATCTTTGTTCTGAGAGTTCTTTGCTGACTCTGGCACCTGTGTGGTATGCAGGGTTTGCAGGAAGCTGTTCCTGAAACTTGCTCAGCTTAACATGAGGGCCACTGTGTGCAGGCCACACTGGCTCATTTCTGTCTGCGTTGGAGGAGACTGCCTTCCTCTTCTCATGCTAAACACAATTGTTGGAATGTTATTTGCAATTCCCAGAGCCACATTCTGGCTCAGCTTGGTAGATACAGTGTAAGAGACAAGTGGCCCACCCCTTTTTCAAGGAAAAGAGAATGCACTATTATTTTACCAGGTTCTTTCGAAGGTCTGGAAATTGATTTTTGAAGCCAGGGATTGAATCATCAGGATGATTTGAGGGACAGGAGGAGGATGCTTGTCACCCTGAGGATTTGGCACCTCCATTCAGATGTGTTCCCTGCTGTGTCCCTATCCACTATCCTACGTAATCCTATGTTCAGTTAGAGTCTGCTGACCAGATTGACAGGGAGGGAACCATTCTAGCATGCTCAGACCTAAGCCCTACTTGGCAAGAAGGTCTCCTAAGTGGTCTTTAGAAGCAGGTCAGACCTAGCTAGTTTTAGGATATTTGATTGCTGTGTGGCCGTCTCCCTCCTTCTTGATACCTGTGGGTCTGTTCTACCAAGCAAACAGCCTGACCAGCAGCTACTGTCCTGTCATCTTTTCTGTGCACCCTACAGGCAGTTTAGACCTCCAGCCTTTTTCAGGAGCCTCCTCTGCTGACACTAACTAATCTATAAGCCCACTCTATCATTTGGGGCAAACAACAGAATGTAGTCCCACTTATGTTGTGATATGCAGTTCTTTTCAATAAGCAAGATGGGATTACTATTCTGGTTCCCTTTAGCTTTTGTGCCATTGCAAATCATAGCCAGTAATAGCATCTAAAAGTGTAGTACTTTGATCTTGTAAGTTTGCTACCTGAGAGATTCCTCTGTTCTTCCAGAAGTGATGCTACCTCTTTGTTCATTGTCTTCCTGCTATGACATGACTTGAGGCCACTGATTTAGAGATAAAGGGAAGCCCTGATTCGCTCTGTAGTAAATCACTTGAGTACTATTGATCCGTTAAGTTTGCAGTTCTATTTGCTTCTTTCCCCTATAGAGTTTTTCCTAATCAGTCTTGTTGGACACATTGAAGAACTGCAGAGTCAATGCCTTGTTGACTAAGGGGATATCATCTTTTTTAATTACAGGTTCCATTACAGCTTATAGAAAGTGTTGAATGCCGAGATATATTTCAGCTTCATTTGACTTGTAAAGACTGTAAAGTTATCAGGTATGTGGTATATTTGTGCTTCTGTTTAGTGTGGAAAATATTTTTAAAGAATGGATCCATGGTTTGGTAACTTAGCAAAACACCTTTGGAGAATCAGACTTGTTAGGAATATTTTCTGAGTAGTTAGTGCCTAAAATATTTTCTTTAATATCTTTAGTGTACTTTGCTATGTTGAAAGACTTTTTTTTTTTTTTTGAGACAGAGTCTTGCCGCATTGCCCCGAGTAGAGTACAGTGGTGTCATTACAGCTCACTGCAACCTCATACTCCTCAGTTCAAACAATCCTCCTGCCTCAGCCTCCCTAGCAGCTGGAACTACAGGCACACACCGTCATGCCCGCCTAAGTTTTTCTATTTTTGGTAGAGACAGGGTCTCGCTCTTGCTCAGGCTGGTCTTGAACTCCTGACCTTAAGTGATCCTCCCACCTTGGCCTCCCAGAGTACTAGGATTACAGGTGTGAGAAAAATATTTTTTGGTTTTTATTTGAAAATAATTTCAAATTTACAAAAAAAATACAAAAATAAAAATAGTACAAAGAACATCAGTATACCATTTACCCAGATATCCATGTGTTAATAACACTTTACTCTCATTGGCTTTATCATTTGCAGAGGCCTTCTCTGTGTGTGTGTGTGTGTGTGTGTGTGTGTATGAAAGAGAGGTTGTTTTCCTGAACAATTTGAGAGTAAGTTATAATTTGAGAGTAAGTAAGTAATCATGGCTCTTACCCCAAAATACTTTAGTGTTCTTTCCTAAGAATAGGGATATTTTCTCATATAACCACAGCATCATTATCAGCTTTGCAATTTTACATTGATAATATTTTTATCCAATCTACTGTACATGTTCCAATTTTGTCAGTTGACCTAATGATGTCCTTTATAGCATTCTCCCTCACTGCCTCATTCAGTATAGGATCCAGTCTAGGTCAGATATTACATTTAGCTGCCACGACTCTATAGCCTTCTTTAATCTGGAGCATTTTACACATCCTTTCTTTGTATTGTTCAAAACGTGTATGTCATAAAACACGGTCTTTTATTTTAGTATCATTTTGTATTTGTCAAATGTTTCCTCAATTGAGGCTGTGTATTCTCGGCTGGAATACTGTATATGATGTGTCCTTTTGAGGGTATTGTATCACATCTGGAGGCAGACAATGTCCACTTATCCCTCATTCGTGATGTTAATTTTGATTACTCCAATCAAGGTGTCACCTGATTTCTATATAATTTCTATATTTTCTCCCTCGCAACTAATAAACAATCTGTGGGAGGCACTTTGAGACAGTGCAAATGTCCTACTTCTCATCAAAATTTCTCAATAGGTTTAGCATCCATTGATGATTTTTATCTGATCTAATTTAAACTGTAATAGTTGCAAAATGATGCCTAAAATTTGTTTTTGAAATTTAATAGCTCTAGAAATTTTAAATTCTGCACGTTTTTACTTTATTATCCCTTTGACCTACTCTGGGTTGCCAGTAAATATTGTGTGTTGGCATATTGATGAGTCACATTGATTGGGATGAGGGGAGAGGTTTAAGTAACCCCTTGTTGGTTTTAAGGTAAATATTTTAAGTTACTTTTTAGTCAGTGACAATTGGCTTTTAATAGATACTGGCTACAACTCACAGTTTAAAAAGCTTGCTTATTGTTATTACTCAGTTTTTAACACTGCATTCAAAAAGGAAAAATATTTAAACAAATTCTTAAATTAGTTTGCTCTAATTATTTTGACTTCTTAGTTGTATATACTGAACATTGCAGTTGATAATATAATTTTTGTTTTCTATGCAGTCAAAGCTGAAAATTTCAGTGTAATCTGTCTTTATTTTGGATCTGATTTGTCCTAATTGCTAAATAAGCAGATAATGAAATCATTCCCTAACTGACTAAAAGTAGTGCTGTGGCTTATTTTTTAGCGTGGCCTAATATGTCATTACAAAACCAAAAGGATTTTTCTAAACATATTTCGTGAGAGGGACAACCAGAAAACTTTGATGGAAGAAGTAGAATGAAATCCATTCATGAAAGAGAATAAATGCCATTTTTCTGTAATTGTCATTAATCTCAAGGGATTTCATTGGTCTAAAAAATAGGTTTTCCACATGTCCAGTTTTCTTTTTGACATTTTACATCATTGGCTAAAATTTGTTGGGTCCATTTTTATCGTAAATGAAGATCCATATGTGAATGACTCCTCTGATGCTGTCTCGATTGTAGTTCCCACTTTACCATGAGTAGGCACTCTTGAAATGATGGCTTTTCTTATGTTCATTGTCAACTGTCTTCTGATTACTTATTTGGCTTTACCAAAGGTGTCAGTTCTCAACCTTTGAGCAGTGTCAAGAATGGCTGAAGAGACTGAATAATGCAATCCGACCACCAGCTAAAATAGAAGATCTCTTCTCATTCGCATACCACGCTTGGTGCATGGAGGTCTATGCCAGTGAAAAAGAGCAACATGGAGA
This sequence comes from Avahi laniger, assembly GCA_963575035.1. Taxonomy (NCBI): domain Eukaryota; kingdom Metazoa; phylum Chordata; class Mammalia; order Primates; family Indriidae; genus Avahi; species Avahi laniger. The sequence goes on from CAUYSK010001012.1 coordinate 22,788, forward strand.
CCTGTGCAGACCAGGTAGGCCTTTCTAAAATATACAGATGGCAAGGGGCTTTGTCAAACTATTGCTGGAGGTACCTTTAACATAAAACAGGATGCCTAAGCTTTCATGTATTTAATCAGCGTGTATTTTATGGAGCTCCATAATGATGTGCCCATCATTCTTCTACTCTTAATAGAACATGTTTCCTGCCTTCCAAGGGAAGGGAAGAACACCAGGTTTGACATTACAATCTACTGGGCCTAAAATCAACTATAAGGCTTCATGGTTATTATGGAAGCCTAATAGAAAGAAGCCATGAGTTTTGTGTACATGTTTGGGAAGACTTCACGTTAGATGTGGCTTTCGAGTAGGCTTTGAAGGTTGAATAGGAGTTCATTGATTAGAGAATGGGGAAAAGAAAATGAGAGAAAGTATCATAAACAAAGGCACAGAGGTGTGAGGATAGACTATAGAATAGTGGAATACAAAATGGCTTTCCCCATCTTAGAATTTTCAAGTCATAGATTACCTATTGTCACCCTTTTTATCCCATGGATGAAGAAACAGGTCCAGAGAGGCCAAGTTCCTTCCTCAAGGACAGATAGAGCTGTTAAGCCTGTTCTGGAACCCAGGCATCCTGACTTCTCATATAATCTTTGTCCCATTCACTGTCTTTGCATTGACCAAGTTCATATTGCTTCTCTGCATTTAGTTTTCAGGAAACTTTATGCTGCCATAAATAGAGCTTTGCTGTTCTAACGCTGACTCTTAAGGTGTGTTAGGCTTCGAGGCAGAGTCTCGAATTTCTAAGCAGTGAAAAGTTGTGAGCCTCCCTCAAGTAAGTTTACTCTTGGAACTTCTTTGTTTATACTGGACATTTTAATCCTGAATCTTCAATCTTGTAAGTGGCCCTGGGTTATTTTAGACATTTGAAGCTAATCTAGTTATACTTTGTCCCCTGGCCCATCACTGATTGAAGTTTTTGGTTCAGATTTTTGTTCTGTTCAGTTTAAATGCTTATAACAAACATAAGCATTATCTTATTTTTAAAGATGCTTTGATGTTTACTTTTGTTTGGTTCTCATGACCTCATCAGGCAGGAAGGATAGCCTAGTGTCTCTGTTTTGGGAGCCAAAGAAATGGAGGCTCACAGGTAGAGCTTGTTGTCAAGTCCCACTACTAGTCACTGAAAGAGCTGGGATTTAAAACCAGTTCTCAGCTTGTGACTGACCATGTGAGGTGCTATGGATACAGAGCTTGAAAAACAGAGGCTTTCGTGGAACCTCAGGGGAAGCCTCAGAATTTAAACTTCTCACAAGCCTGTCAGGCTGGTGGAATCCAAAGACATCCACAAGAGACCACACGAATCTTGGAAGTTTATGAGAATGTGCTTAAACTATCTCTCACTTCACACTCTTAACCATTGCATCTCTTTTTTTCATCTTTATTGAGGTGCCATCACATTTTAAATTTGTTTTATGTTTTGTTTATGACTGTTTTCAAGTTTGAGCTTTCATCGTGTTGTTGTTTTAAGAAATGAGGTCTCACTCATGTCCAGAGTTGGGTGTAGTGGCATGATCATAGCTCACTGCAGCCTCAAACTCCTGGGTTCAAACAATCCTCCTGCCTCAGCCTCCTGAGTAGCTATGGGTACATGTCACCATGCATGGCTAATTTTAAAAATTTTTTGTAGAGACAAGTCTCACTGTGTTGTCCAAGCTGGTATGGAACTCCTGGCCTCAAGTGATCCTCCTGCCTTGGCCTCCCAAAGCACTGGGATTATAGATGTGAGCCACCACACCCAGCTGGCTTTTTTAAAAGAAAATTTATGGACAATGAAGTGCACAAATCTTACATGTACATTTGCTAAGTTTTTAACCATTGTATCTTATTTTTAAAATTTTTAGTCTGTCATCTCTTAGGATAATGAACTTACTGAGTGCATCCTGCTGCATTATGTTAGAAGAACTTTGATTTAGGACCCCTAATACCAAGAGACATTTCCTAATTTTGAGTTGCCAGCATTCAGTCAACAGGGCTTGCTTTCTCTTATCTTGTTCTCTTAACAACCACAGACTGAAAAATCCTCATCTTTGTAAGAGGACTTTCTTTCCTTGATAACTTTAGTTGTCTCTTTTGGATTTGAGCCAACTCTTTAGCTATTTCCTAAGAGGTACCAATTGAGAACCTCACTCTTGTCTTTTAATTGTGGGTGACTTTGGTTCCTAGGCCCTTTCCTTCCTGATTATATCTGGTATTCTTTGGCTACCAGGACATAGAGATATCCACAACAGCCTTTTTGTGGATTTGTGATGCATGGGACGTGTTGGGCTAAAGTGCTGATTTAGGAATTAGAAACCTGAATTCAAACACATACTCTTATATAGCTGGCGGGGGGGGGGCGGAAACCAAAGCACTGGGCAAACCGTTTTTCCTCTCTGCACTTCAGTTTGCTTTGTACTTCATACTGGAACATTCATGTTCTTCCTGCCCAAGCTGATCTGGGTATCTTGAAGATCAACTCTGTTAATGCTGCATAGTTCAATTCAGTAAACGTTTGAGTGCCTCTTCTGTGCCATGCTTGTGAAAACACTTTGGAAATTATGCAACTATAAGGTAATGCCATCATAACTGATTTGTTGGAAATAACTCTGAGTTATGATTGCATTTTGTTTCTTTCCAGTGTACATATCCACACTGAAGTTAACCTGCCACCACTCACGTGGAATCTTACTGTATTTCAGTGACTTGGTTGAGTGTATGTGTATATGTGGTTTTTTCCTTTTATGTATTTTCACTGTGGCGTATAGAGGAAAAGCTTGCTTTTAATTAAAAAAAAAACCCAAAAAAAACCCACCTTGGTGGCATTTTAAAAGCCAGTCAACCTGGTTCTTTTGTCTCCACCCAAAATTGTTGAATGTTGTTGGGTGGCTATAGCATTACTCACTGGAGCGTACCAGACAACCACATTCTTATAAGTCATCTTTAGGATGAGACAACACTTGAGATACTTCAAGTCATGCCTTTTTATAATCTTCCCCAGTACGTGAGATCACAAGCATAGATTGTGAGGGGTAGAAATTTAGTCTTTCTGCAGTTAATAAATCCTTTTATGGATTCTCCTCCACCTAGCCTGTTAAGAGTAGAATGTATCAGAGAGGAGGAAAATGGGAAAATTATATCATTGCCTTGGTATTCATATAAATCTGGCTTCTAGTTGTTGAATCTGTCATATTAATAGTTAGCCGTACTGTGGCCACAGCTGTACGTCTCAAGCTTTGGAATAAATCTCAGCATTGCTGTTGGAGTTCACCTGTGAAACCTACAAAAGCCTTTGCAAAAACTTGACCTTGCTCTTAGTCCCTTAAACTCTTTTAAAGGAGTGGGCTTAAAGCTAAAAACTGCTCTCCCATGTCCTCAACTTCCTGCTCTTCATTGTAGCTGGCTTCTTGGCGATGGCTGTGTCTTAAAGCATTAATCCGAAGGTCCTGACAAATGCGACTGGTCTGTTCAGCTTCAGTTTGGTAGTATCAGGCCTACCTCTCTGATCTCTCTTGTGAGAAACATCAAACACATCTTGCTTATCCACAAATATCATATGACTCTGGGTCTTACGCTGCTGTGCAGCTGCCTGCCTATCTGTCTTCTGATTTGAATGCAGCCCAGGAAGTGTGCAGGACTTCTGAAACCTTTTTACGTAGAAAAGAGTAATTCCTCTCTCCATATTTGAAAATGTGGGAGGGATAGTTCTCACCTTCTGTAGCTCTGGTACTGGTCTGCTTCCTCACATGCCAGGTAAAGGCCTGTCCCTTCTATCCCAGGCCTTTAAGCTGTGTGTAGTTGTGGGCTTGAATACTCAGAATTAACCAGGGAGCTAGACTTTTTTGGGGGAAATTTTTTTAGACTGCCAGTTGACACAGTGGTTATGATAGAGGTCAGAGAGTTCATTACTTTAAAAAAAAGTTTTTATTTCTACTAAAATGGGAATTGCTGGACTGTATTTGTAGTATAAGAAATACTAAGTGTTGAAAAGGGACAAATCCCCATTTGGGGATGTGGGGGGAAGCAGACAAGAAGAGTTGAAATGGAAACATAAAGCCAAACAAAAACCTTATGGCCCCAATATTTAAAATAATTTGGGATATTACAGTATATCTAATATTGAATCAGTGAAGAACGGGAATTCTGAGTTGGAAATTCTTAAGGAGAATCTAGCAACTGATGTATTTACTTTTCTGGCTAAATAAACATAAGTGAACATCTAACATAATTTTCAAAAACTTCTTAAATTACTCGTTTAAGATCTCCTAGATTTTTTTCAAGTGGTGGTTTTCAAACAAGTTGCGATCCACTAGTGGGTCATGAAATCAAATTTTAAAGACATGAAACAGAATAGAAAATTACTAAAATATATCACATACATAGTAAGAGTGGATATTGTTTTCTGAAACCCCTTTTTAAAAATAAACATGTCGTGATGTGAAACAATTCTTATTTTGGATTGCAATCATCAGTTTCAAAGTTTATGAAGTCACTGCTTTAGAGGATACAAAGATAATTAAAACTCCATGTTCTCAAGGAACTTGAAATAACAGATTTTCTATACCTGCGACTCAGTATATATTTCTCTTGTGTATTGCTCAGAATTTCATGCTCTGGATGGTGGTTCTAAGCTCTTCTTGGGGTTATGGCTCTACAAAGTAAATTGCTAGTAATAGTGGTGGTGGTTATTATTTTGCCAGTGTTATTTTTAGATCACAAGATTCTTTTAGGGTATCTGTGTTTTATCCTAAGATAGAGGTATTGATGTATAAGATCATTAATAAAAGTGCTTTCACCTTTTGTAGAGACTTAGAGCTATATCCCAGAGTGGGAAAAAAATCTTCTCTTAATTAATGAACTTGGAAGTTGCCATAGTTTTATAGCTTTTAGATTGGCATTATGAATCAAAAACTCCTTATCTAGTATTCTTTCATTTTTTTATTTTATTTTTGAGACAGGGTCTCTGTCTGCTAGCTAGAGTGTGGTGGCATCATCATAGCTCATTGCAACTTCAGGTTCCTCGGCTGAAGCCATCCTCCTGTCTTAGCCTCCTCAGTAGCTGGAATTATAGGCATGTGTCACCATGCCCAGCTAATTTTTCTATTTTTTGTAGAGACGGAGTCTAGCTCAGGTGGCTGGTCTTGAACTCCTGGCCTCCAGTGATCCTCTCACCTCAGCTTCCCAAAGTGTTAGTATTCCAAGTGTGAGCCACCATGCCTGGCCTCCTTGTCTAGTATTCTTGATGGTCAATATTCCTTGCAATTTGCAGACAGATAGCACCCCAATTCAGATAGTTTTTTTCCTATTGGGAAGCTGGCTATATCGCTTCTAAAACTTTTCCAAAATGGGATGGATTTAGCTATTTCTTCCTGCATCTGTGAACCTCTTCTTTTTATAGCTCTTCTTCAGGAAACGTATAATACCTAGCTTAAGCTCAAGAAAAGCAGTTTAAATGAGAAGTAGTTTTACAGAATTGTCTTTCATTCAAGTAATTGCTGTTTCCTATTTTGTAACTCCTCTCCTAGGGAGAGCAAAGCATTATACCTTGATCATCAGAGCAATCTGTTTTGTGCTTTTATTTGTTGTGGTGGTTTTTCCCAGCCCCGACTAGCACTTATTTTATAATCTGTAACACTATGCATTAGAGGTATTGCTTAATTTTTTTTTAATAAAATTACTACCCTAGGACTGTGTTGTTTTTAAGGAAGAAAGTTATTTCAGATTTACTGACATTTATGTTAGGCTTACTTCTACCTTTGTTGCTATCTTAAGGAAGAAAAAGCCAAATTCATTAGGGTGAATGTAGCCAGATTATACTTGTTTGGGTGGATGTTATCACAAATGATCAACACTTAGTGGTATGGTGTTTCCTGAGATTCCTAGGTACTGGCAGTAATGATTCCGTGACTTCTTACCTGCAATTCTATAAAATGCTCTGAAAAACAAAAGGCTTTTCTTAGTCTATTTGGTGGCTTATCCTGATTTGAGCTGACAGGAGGCTATTGATTTATTTATTTATCCAAGTTGGTGTAAATTATCCATACATTTCACTGAAAGAAGAAATATTAATGCTCAATTAAGTAGATTCTTTTGAGAGCATAAGCCTAATATTATAACATATGCATTGTCTTACCTTTCTAAAACCTGGGAAACACTCGTTCTGAAATCTGCACCAAAGGGTTTTGGATGAGTAATTGTAGCATTAATACTCTTGGTGATCGTGTTACTGATTTTCTTATTATGTGTACTGTTGGTCTGAGTGTGGAAGTAGGAAAGTAGCCAGTGAAGTGACAAGAGCATGGGGTTAGGGGCCAGAGAGACCTGCCATGATAACCTTTCTCAGTTTCAGTTTTGTGCTTTATCAAATGAGTTCAGTGATGCTGCTCTGAGTTGATAGTAGAGATTAGCTGAAATAACGTAATTTTTGATCAAAATTAGTTCTTTCCTTTTTATGGTCTTAACCTGACAGGGATCTTTTTAAACTAAAGCTAAATGTATGTTATTTTATTATTTATACAATTCCTGCCTTAAAAAAAAAACCTAGCAGGGTGATTATGCTTTTATTCCACCTGTTTTGCAAAATGGTATTTATTTCTTCCTTTTTTGCTGTCTGTCTCTGGCCCCTAGGGGAGCATGTAACGTCAAGGTTTAAAAACGAGGTGGAGAGGATGGGTTTTGATATGAACAACGCGTGGAGGATTTCCAACATCAATGAGAAGTACAAGTGAGTTGTATGGGTCCCTGTGGACTCTTTCACAGCCAGTGCCTTTGCAGAAACTCCAGTTCTCATGTGGCAGAACATTTGAACTTAGACTTTTCCTTCGAAATGGAGTTGTATTTATTAAGTCTAAATCTGTGATCTCCAACCCCCAGGCTGAGAACCGGTACCATCCATGACCTGGTAGGAACCAGGCCACACAGCAGGAGTTGAGTAGTGGGCGAGCAAGTGAAGCTTTATCTGTATTTACAGCAATTCCCTATCGCTCGCATCACCACATAAGCTCTGCCTCCTGTCAGATCAGCAGAGGCATTAGATTCTCACAGGAGCACAAAGCCTACTGTAAACAGTGCATTCGAGGGATGTAGTTGTGCGCTCCTTAATGAGAATCTAATGCCTGACGATCCGAGGTGGAGTTGAGGCAGTCATGCTAATGCTGGGGAGTGGCTGCAAGTACAGATTATCATTAGCAGAGAGGTTTGTACAATAAATGTAATGTGCTTGAATCGGCCCAAAACCATCCCTGACCCCAATCTATGAAAAAATTGTCTTCCATGAAATCAGTCCCTGGTACCAAAAAGGTTGAGGACTGTTGATATAAATGGGTGATCTTCAGAGTACTTCTTGAACCTACTGTTCCCATTGCTGTCTTTGGGAGTGGAAAATGATCCTTTCTTACCAGGGTCCTGGAACTTTCCTTTCTACTCTCCCCCCAGGCCTCTGTTCTCCCTGGCTGAGGCATGACTAGATAATACTGTTTACCTGTAGGCAGGCAGTTTCCATTGTTCTCATCACCACTTAGCATCACATTAGAGATAGGATCAGTGACCTCATAAGCAGTGACAAAACACTTAGGAGCTAGTTTTTATGACTGTAATTTTATTCTAGATCCTATGAAATAGATGTAAGTACAGGTTGAGTATCCCTTATCTGAAATGCTTGGGACTGGAAGTGTTTCTGATTTGGGATTTTTTTGGATTTTGGAATTTGCATACACATAATGAGATTTCTTGAGAATGGGATCCAATTCTAAATACAAAATTCATTTATTTCATATATATGTTAATAGCCTGAAGGTAATTTTATATAATATTTTAAATAATTTTGTGCATGAAACAAAGTTTTGACTATGACTCATCACACAAGGTCAGGTGTAGGTTTTTCCATTTGTGGTGTTACCTCAGCACTCAGTTTCAGATTTTGGAGCATTCTGAAGTTTTGGATTAGAGATGCTCAACCTGTATTACTCTGTTCTTCAATGTTGATCTAAAAGCAGCTTCACAGCTATGATCATTTAACCATTAAATGTTAATGTAATCATTATTAAATATTTAGCCTTTACCTGTTCCCTTAAAACGTTTAAGTGCTTCGGGTGGGGAAGGGCAGTTAACTACTGTGATGTCTGTGATCCAAGTTTTTATAAAACAAAAGAAAGTTGTCTAGGAGATTTAAATTAATATATCCTTCTCCTAAGTTTCCTCACAGCACCAATCATTCTTGTGGTCCTTTGAGCTGCCTTAAATTCCCATAGCCGTTTTCCTGGTCTGTTTGTGGCCAGCCATCAGAGTGTTCTTGTTTTTCATTTTAAAAGCCATAGCTAATTATTATACACAGCTTTTAACATGGGCCTTGGCCTAGGATTTAAGAACCCTGGGTGTTGTGAGGAGTCAGTAGCCGCAGACCTGTCTTACCTTTGCCTATTCTCAGTGATAAGTCAAAGCAGAGAAGGGAGAGTGGAGACAGGAGGAGGAAGGGGCCTCAAAGATCCTGAGGCTGCCACAGGCTTTCCTGAGTGTAACCCACCTTTTCCTACACTGGAAACTGTTTATCCACCAGAGAGCAGCTAGTCCTTATAGAGTAGTAAGGTAGTAGAATACCTATAGGACAATGAACTTAATGTTCAGAAAATCGAATCAGAAAACTGTAAATTAAACCAAGCTTGTTGGGAAAAAAAAAAAATCCCTAATATGAGTTTTAAAAAGTCGTGCCTTTGAGTTTACTAGTTGCACCTCAAAAGCAGTCTTCGGGGTGTTGAAAGTTCTTCATACTATAAAGGAAGAATGTGAGAGTATAAAACAAAAGAAACGGGACTCACAGTGAGAGTATTAACTGTGATCACTGTGTCCTCGGTTATTTTTAGAAGTTTGTAGGTTAGGTGTTAGGAAGTTTGTGTAGTTTGTCATAGCCATTCTGCTTGTTCAGTAGCTTTTAAATTACCCATACTTTATTTTCTGGAAATTGAGAATAGAGAGATTTAGTGAAAAAATGATCAAAATCCCCAACTCCTAAGCCAGTTTGTGTTTTTCTGCCTCTTCCCCTAATGCATAGGACAGGCTAGAGCAGAGGTAGGTGGGGGCAGTTTGTGTGTTTTAGGATTTGGATTAAAGGCTTTATTGCCTTCACTATTGAAAATTTGGTTACCCATAAAGAAATATTGTCCTGTAAATATAAACCTATCAGAAGTAGTGCTTCCCAGGACACCAGCTTGATTAACATGCAGCTAGCATCTGTCTTCCCTAATGAAAAAAGAGCTTTTTTCCCCAGGTATGAAGTATGTTTTATAGAAATTATGATTAATAGCATAGTCACATTATTAACCTGGCTCAATAGTTTGTGTATGCAACAAGTAGGCTGGCATTTCGTATTGGTTCCACATACCCATGGCTGCACTTGTTACCTATAAGTAGGACACTCTGGTTCACATCAAAGAATAAATTAGTTAATCCTGTGAGGTCTTTGGAAACTTAAAATTGTGGACTTTTGTCCTTCATGTTTCTCTCTCTCAAAAGCCTGGAAGACTGAGGGTGTGGTAGAGGTGACGCAGACTCTCAGTTTTGTAATTGGACTGGGCACTTGTGGAGTTAGAAATGACCTATATATTTGTTATGACAGAGTTATAATGGAGAACAAAGAGACTGCCTGCGCCAGCTCCTTTTTTTCCATTGATAGTTAAGATTGCCACATTTCCAAAAGGCAGCATTGAGTGAAAATCCAAGATAGTATCCCTTGATATATGCATAAATAAACACTTAAAGCAATCCATTCTGTTGATGGACCAAAATTCAAGTAATGCTTCTCATTGCCTTTAACTAGCTCTTTGGTAGCATAATCAACATCCTTATGCTGGCTCACCTAGTATATCTCCCTCCCCTCTCCCTCTTCTCTTCTCCCCCTTTCTCATCTTCTCTGTTAGGTTATGTGGTAGCTATCCCCAAGAGCTCATAGTCCCTGCCTGGATCACTGACAAAGAACTAGAAAGTGTAGCAAGCTTCAGGTCTTGGAAGCGCATCCCTGCTGTCGTCTACAGGTAAGTACGTTGGACCAGCCCTAGCCTGGGCTGGTGCTATGGCCCACTGCATGTGGTCTGCCACCTGTGCTGCTGCTAACCTGGGAAGGGAGGGTTCAGAGAATTTCCAGGCAGGTCTCTACTTCCTTATTGCTAAACCTGCTCCTCCAATGACACAGTGGTCCTCACTGCATCCGGAACACTAGCTTGGTGGTTCAGTTGACACAGATAAGAACATTTTAGTAAAAAAGTTAGCTGGACTTGCTATTTCAAGATGCTTCTTACATTTTGTGAGAAGATAATTTGTTATTGCATTTAGCTTCTGATGTTAGGGCTTTTGGATTCAGAGATGAGTCCTAGAGAGTGAGAATTGGGAGTATAGAGTTGAGTCATCCATGATTGTCTTTGTGGTTGAAACTTCGATACCACAAAACTGGAAGAACTCGGTTTTGTGAGAAAGTATTTAGAGAAGGCTGGGGCTTGACTGGATAGAAGATTTTGGAGATCAGAGGCGTGAGAGTCAAGGGATGCAAGTTCTAGATGGGGACAGTGGCATGGTGATGAAGCGCAGATTTTGCAGTCACAGACGTGAGTTCAAGTCTCTTATACTCCCTGCTGTGGCACCTTTAGTTAGTTCACTAAGTGACCTCAGTCTGTTCCTAATGAAAAATATGGGAACAGTTGTTCTTAATGTGCTGCTATGCTGTGACATCTGAATGACAGCCTATAAACACTGGACTTCTCTTAGCAACACTGGGAGTAGTTGTATCCCTGAGTGCTGCTTTTGATAATTCAGTGAATATCTCAGTTCTCACAGGATTGTGTTAAATTTTTCAGAAGTCATTCCTCCTCCTGGAAATGTTTCTGATGTTATCATCTTATGTTTACATTCTCCATTTCATTTTCTTAGTTTGCAGACTTTTTTTTGACTCTCTCTGAGTTGGGCCAATACAGTGGCTTCATTAGAAATAAGTCTTTTGTGCCAGGAGGCATTCCACTGAAATATTGAGGTTGTAGGAAGGGATTTTTCTCCTTGTGGAATTCCCGTGTAGGTAAGCAGCTTGTTCATTTAGTCCACTGAAGGCAAATTCTGATGCTCTCCCTGAATAGAGAGTGATGGAAAGGTATTTGCTTTGGCCCAGTGGAACCCATTAAGTTTTCAATCTCAATTTTCATCACTCTTGTTTTCAGAAACCCCTAGAAAAGTAGGTCACTAGATTTACTTATCACTCAAGTGGTAAGGATGATACAGGAATTAGAGAGTAGGGAAAGCTGAAGGGATTTATGCGTCTTGTCATTGATCAGCCCAACTAGAATGGGGAAAACAGCCAGTTGTTTGCTCTGGCCAACAGCTGTGTTAGGTCAGCAGCCCTGGCATTTGTGGGGCTTGCAGACTTTGAACAAAAGGGAGAAAGAAGTACTCTCCTTTTTGGAAAGTGAGAGGCTTTAGGTGAATTCTCTCTTTTGGCATAGAAGCCTAAGAGTGCTAGTTGAAGAAACTCTTCTTAGAGTATAATAAAAATGAGAAGCCTTTCTCCCCCTTCTGAAATTTATTCTAGAGGACATGAGGATTTTTTCCCCTTTTTAGAGACCCTAGAAAATATATAAGTGAAAATTTTTATTTGCAATTTTTTAGAGAAAATCTGCTTTTAAAAGATTACAAATGAAAGTTCTTAGTACAGTCCCTGTAAAATCAGACAGACATCCTGGAACCTCGTGTCTGTCTCAGAGCATGTGTCTTGTATCTCTGAGCTCCAAACTGAGTTGCTGTATTATTCGGGAGTTTTGTAAAGGGTATGTTGAAGAATGTTTGGGACACTCTACCACTCTTCTGCTTTGCCAGCCTAGGTGGCAGGATGCCTCTGAATCTGACTCACATTTACTGAGTTTAGTTTTCTGTAGGCTGCAGTAATGATTCCTGAGTTTGCCAGCCGCCCTTACTTGACAACACCATGCTGAACCAGTGCCTGATTAGGGCTTTCTCCTACTGTGACAAGAGAGCACTTAATTGGATTTATTATTGAAGGCAGAGATTGCTCTAACACAGCAAGATGGTGCAAAGGGCACCCATCTGTAGTGCAATTCACAGCTCCCCTTTATGCGTGTGGTGATTATTAGAAACTCCCAGTCATTTAGGGAGCTTGCCTAACACTAAGTTAGGGATAGTTAAAACAATTACGTTTCTATGTAAAATTGAAGCATTCATTGTTTTAGTGGGGGGTTATCTATCAGACATTTTAATTTTTATACCTTTCCTGGTTCTATTTGTTAAAGTGATAGAAATGCTTTTCTTCAGTGATTTTTAACTGTAGTGTTTGAGTTCTCTTTCGTGTAGTCTAAAGCATTTTAGAGGACTGCAGAAAACATAACCGCTAATTGCAGTAGCTTACTTGAAATCTATTATAATGCCAGTGGCCCTTAAAACTCAAGACCCAGGCTGAAGAGTGCCATCTACTGCTCCTCTTGGGCACTGCTGGGAAGCATTGCAAGGAAGAGGATGCTTAGGAAAGGCCCCACCAGCCTCTTCTGTGAAGGTTTGGGGTTATTCAGCTCAGCAGTTACCCAGTGCCTGTTATTTACTAGGGGTCATTTTAAGAAGGTTTTATTTCTAGTTTGGCTCCATTCAACATGTGAGCTGGTTGAGCATGTTGGCAATATACAGGTACTTTTAGCTCCCTGTCTCCCAGTGAGGGAGGATATTAAAACTATAAGCAAACTGGTGGGTAGTTCCAGTGGAATTTGATTATTGCCAGATTTAATTTATGGCTCATGAGCTTTAAGATTAAAAACAGAAATCTCATATTGTTCCCTGAAGAAGACAAGTAGATTCAGTAGTATGTTTTATTTAAATGCATCTATGCCATACATATGTGTTTGCATATATGTGTTTGGAAACAATCTTTAAAGGAGAGTTTCCTCTGAATAGAATTTTGGGGGATACTTAAATTTTTTGCTTACCAGGTTTTGATTCTGATAATTCATTTTTACAGTGAACTGATTTATTAAAGAAAAAAGCTTTACTGAGAGATGCCGCCCGCATACAGTTCACCCCTTTAAAGTGTACAGCTTAGTAACTTACTATATTCCAAATGTGCAACCATCACTTCAGTCAATTTTAATACATTTTCATCATCTGAAGAAGAAACCCTGTACCCATGAGCAGTCCTCATTCCCTCCCCAACCACCCTCACCCTGGGTAACCAGTAATCTACTTTCTGTTCCATAAATGTGCCCATTCTGGACACTTCATATAAATGGAATCATGCAGCATGTGGTCTTTTGTGTCTGGCTTCTTTCACTTAGTGTAACATATTCAAGCTTCATTGGTGGTGTAGTATGTATCAGAACTTTATTCCTTTTTACTGCCAAATAATACAATTTTTCTAACATTTTAATTGCTAAAGTTTGCCTAATTGGGAAAAGCCTGGGTTTTAATAGCATCTTAAAGTGTACTATGAGTAAGTTTCTGGTCTGTCTTCTTGAAAAAGAACCTGTCAGAGTTTGGTTTACTGAGGTTGGTGCTGTTCCTTTACTTCTAAGAGCCCGAGGAAGGATAGCTGGCTCATTGAGCTATCCACCTGTAACAAAAGCAGTTTGTGACTCATGAAATCTTGGGAGATTTTGTAAAGCAATTCATTGTGGGGCCAGGTAAGTGTTTAAATCCCAAAGGTGGGATCTTGTTTTGAAAAGAATCCCCAAGCCCACTGTGAGTGCACCATAGCTGCAGAGGACCCTCAGAAGTCAGTGAGGCAACATACTTTTCTCTCTTTTGGCGTCTGTTATGCCGGGACATTCAGGTTCAATATTTCAAAGGAGAGAGAAATCCTTCATTATTGGGTAGTAGAATTAGTGTAGTATTTGTAGATTATTTTTTACCTTATTTTCCAAAAAGTAAAGATCCAAGCATTTCAGTTATGAATATTTTTTTCTAAAAGTACACAGTCATTTTGTTAACTTTACAGAAATCTCTGATGATTGGGAAGGATATGCATAGGTTTTGTTTATTCTTGTTGATGCGTAAGACTTCTGCCCTTTTTAATACTGAGAGGACTTGAAGCTAACCCGGCACTTATCTAGAGACAGGCTGTTAATTAAGGCACTTAAAATCCACTACTTCTTGTGAGAGTACAGAGCATCTGAATGGGGACCCCTGGGATGGGTACAGTTGTTGTCTCTCATTCCCCGCACAGGCACCAGAGCAATGGAGCTGTCATTGCGCGCTGTGGACAGCCGGAAGTTAGCTGGTGGGGCTGGCGAAATGCAGATGACGAGCACCTGGTGCAGTCAGTAGCCAAAGCTTGTGCCTCTGACTCCCGATCGAGTGGCAGCAAGCTGTCAACTAGGAACAGTTCTCGAGACTTTCCCAATGGAGGAGACCTTTCTGATGTGGAGTTTGGTAAGGTGTTCCCTGAACCCATGGCAGCAATTTTTGTAGCGTCTGAGAACCTTTTCTTGAAATGGCCTTTTCCTCAGAAGACATAGGGTTAATTTTATAGAAGAGGGAGTATGATGCTTCACTTGATGGGATCATTTGAGGAGTCATGGGTCTTGGCAAAGACCAGAAGACCCTTTGTTTCAAAGTTGATTTAAGAGACTAGAGTGCTTGTTTTCTTTCTTGCTATCATGACAAGAATTGGAATATTTATGTGATAGGGAACTTGTAGTGTCTCTAGACCATGGGGGGCAATACTGGGCTTTTATGAAAGGACCATAGGTATAGAAATGAAGTACAGAAGATTGGGCTATGTGGACCTCACGTGTGCTCTGGGAGTTGGTTTTTGAGAATAAATCCCCATCAACTTTTGTAAGAAGGCAAGATAGAATATAAAGAGACGGGAGAAGTCCTTTGTATCAACGGTTCAGGTTAGGGAGTTTCATTTTATAGAGCTTTTTTTGTATTATAATATGTGCTGTGGTTCTAATTTTGCACAGTTCTGGGAGAAACAGGTTCATTTAGTTCTTCCCCTCCCCCACCCTCCATCCCTAGATTCTTCTTTGTCAAATACTTCAGGAGCAGAGAGTTTAGCCATTCAACCACAGAAGCTTTTGATCTTGGATGCACGCTCCTATGCAGCAGCTGTGGCAAACCGAGCAAAAGGAGGCGGCTGTGAATGCCCAGGTGAGGTGTATGGTGCTTTGTCCCCCATCCTCTTTCCTCTAGCCCATGCCCAGCTGAAACTTAGTTTTCAATTTGAAATGAGTGGTAAGCCATATTCCTTATCCTGTCTTAAAAGAGCCAGAGCTTCTCTTTGGATTCTTAACCATTGTATGTTTTTTTCTGAGGAGAAATGGAAGAAGAGGTGCAGTGAAGCCACGTAATCATCCTTCCTTCCCTGTGCCAACCTGTACATGATAAGGGAGGCAGATCTTCTTCCATAATTTTGGAAGCTGCTGCTTTAGTGGACTCAATTTCTCAGCCTTCTAGAAGCTTTTTTGTTGCCTTTGACTAAAGGGTATACCTCATCACTGGCCTCTTAGCACTGAGGGCCTCTACTCAGAAAACCTGAGCTGGAAATTGAAGCAGTAAATACAGAAGTTCAGGAAGGTGCCTCTGTTCTGACTTGTAACACTCCTACCGTTGCAATACTGGCTTTCCCCAGGGAGATGACCCCTCCGCTCCCCCCACCCCCCGACCCCGCCGGGCCGGTAGTGTGCTGCTGATATAGGCAGAGGCACCAAGCTTCTTCTTTAGATGTGATCTAAGTTGGGAATTGAAAAGCATCTGTACCAAGGTGAAATTTGAACGCACAAAGGCATTGTTCTGCTAGGTTCTTTTCAAAGAGAGAGCCACAAGTTAGATGAGGCCCAAGAAGTAAACCTGGGTATGATAGAAGTTTATATGTCTTTTAAAAATGAGTTTTGGCCGGGCGCAGTGGCTCACGCCTGTAATCCCAGCACTCTGGGGGGCCGAGGCGGGTGGATTGTTTGAGCTCAGGAGTTCAAGACCAGCCTGAGCAAGAGCGAGACCCCGTCTCTACTAAAAAAATAGAAAGAAATTAATCAGACAACTAAAAATATATAGAAAAAAAAAATTAGCCAGGCATGGTGGCACATGCCTGCAGTCCCAGCTACTTGGGAGGCTGAGGCAGGAGGATCGCTTGAGCCCAGGAGTCTGAGGTTGCTGTGAGCTAGACTGACGCCACGGCACTCACTCTAGCCAGGGCAACAGAGTGAGACTCTATGTCTCAAAAAAAAAAAAAAAAAATGAATTTTTATGTCAACGTCGTCTTCACAAATCTAACCTTCCTTTTTCAAAAAGACAGCTAAAATTCAAAAGCACCATTTTCCTCTTATAATAAAGCACTAGGCTAATAATCAAGCATCGAAACATTGCAGTTTCATTAGGCACCAGCTGCAATGGGTATGTTTTATAGCCAGTTTGCTGCTTTTAAATTTGGCCATGTGGGCTTTAAATTCAACGTATTTATTTGTATTTCCTTTATTGTTGTTCTTTCTAGAGTATTACCCGAACTGTGAAGTTGTGTTTATGGGAATGGCAAACATTCATTCTATTCGGAGGAGTTTTCAATCTCTGCGGTTGCTGTGCACTCAGATGCCAGATCCAGGAAAGTAAGACCTTGGCTTTCATTTTTCACTGCTCTTTAAAAAAAAGTGCATTTGGAAGTGACTTTCCTTCTATTTCTTGGTAAACTTCAGTTATACTTTCAGTCTCTGTGAGCATCTCCTTCTTGGGTCAGAAGCATGATAGCACAGCAGAAGAGCTGGGAGAAAATCAAGCCCTTTGAAAGGTTTTAAAATGTGCAGCACAGAACAAATCTCAACCCTTAAAACAGAAGCGTTGCCTTCTTGTTTTTCGGGGACCTCTCCCTTCTCTTCTGCATTGCTTTCGGCCCAAAGTAATGTAATTCTTTGATTTCTGATGTCCTGAAGTGACACTTACCTGCTATGAACTGGAATGTTTCATCACGAAGAGTGAGAATTTATTCATCATGTTCTAAAAGGGTTAAACTTGTTATTAGGTCAGTTCCTTTTACATCTCCCAATTTCTAAACTAGTCTCTTATTTACACAAAACATTATCATGATTTTTATTGCTTATTTAAAATGAATGGCTGGCATTTGCAGTGAGGAAGGTGAAATAACACCTCCTCCAAGGGTACTGTTTGAATACAAGATAAATTAGGAGGAATGTTCTGTAAAATAAATATTGACAGATAAATATTTAAAAGCCCCTCTTTTACTATTTCAGGAAGCCAGAGATACGGTGCCAGAGAAGACAGAATTTTCTTTTTTCTGGTGTTTGCGCTGGGGTCCATAGTTGTTTCCCTGGGTCCTGTTCAGTAAATCTCATGATCAGGTTTTGCTGCAGTCTTTGATTTATCAAATCAGATGCTGCCTGAACCACTTGTACTGATTCCCAGCAGCAAATGATTAAATTCATCATAGTTGCAGTCAGCCCGGAGGATAAAGTGGTGTCCTTTGGGGAAAGCCTGACTGAAGAAATGAGCTTGCTGCTTTCCTTTGGGGATTAGCCATTTGCATCTGCTATACACTCCTAGGACCCAGCTAGCAGCGCTCTTTAAGGTGGGCTGTAGAAGGAGCCTGGCTGAGGACCCAGGAGATCTGCCATGAACTGACTGTGTGGCCTTGGCCAAGTGGCTTAAATACTGTGGGTCTCATTTTTCTTGTCTATAAAATGAAAAGAATATAATCAATACTACATGATCTCTGATACCTTCCGTGTACTAAAATTCTTTCTTAAAAAGCTGTTTCTGAAACTCAGAGTCAAAAAGATGTAATTATAATCGCCCTAACCTGGTTCATATCAGTGTGTGTGTTGGGGTTATTAAAGAAGGAGGTAATGCTTTTATGTATTTGGCAGCAAATCATAATACAGTATTAAAATCTTCCATGTAAATTAAAAGCAGCTGTGGCAGTGGTAGAATAGTTAGTAAGCCCCAGGCCCATGTTTGGGGCTGTGGAGGGTAAGGGATGGTATGTTCTACTTCAATTTGCCATGAGGACAAGGGAGTTTGGGGTCTCTTAACAGTACGTCCTTAGCTGGCAGATTTTAGAGTGCAGCTTCTCCGTTTAGGCATGGATAGCACCAACTGGTATTGAATAATAGTTTAGTTAGGTTCAGGGGAGCCTCACACTGGTTCTCTTGTTTATTGTTTCTCCAGGGGCTAGGAAGTAATTTAGTATTTGCTCCCTTAAGCTTTATCTTTCAGTTTCTTTTGAGGTGTGAGGAATGAGAATAAATAATTGATCAGGGAAAGAAAATGTTTTTCAGGTACCTAACTAGGAAGGTAGAAAGCCTTCTTGAGATTGGATTTTAACTCACAACAGATTTAGAATTCATTAAACAGTAGGCCTCCTTACTGTATGCTAGCTAGGCACTGTGCTGGGGGTACATTTGTGACCGAGACACAGTGTTAGCTGTCTGAGGAGTCACGGTCTGGTTGGTAGACCAAACTAATCTATATGAAACCAGTGCTTATGTGCAACATTCTCTTGTCTGTTTGCCTGGCAAGAGCCCCTCCTTAGATTATTCCCAAAATTTATACTCCATAAGGTTTAGTAGGCCTTTATAACCTTCTCAGAGTCCCTGGCAGAAGTATTTATTCATTGTTTGGAGGGCTGGATTGTGGTCTTAACTACAAATCTGGTCTCATTTGGGGAAAATCCAAACTCTTTCTTAGGCATTGGGAGGGGTGGGGGAAAGCACAAGAAACAAAATGTCAACACAGTTAAAAAGACAAGTGTGATTTACTTGTGATTACTCCCAAGGGACAGTTCTTGCTATCTGATACTCCTGAAGGCGTTTCATAAAAAGATTCATCTAGATCCCTGTTGAATCCAGTCTGTGTTAAGCAATATGGTGTGGCCATTAGTGTGCTAATTTGCATAAGTCTAAATCATTAGGTTGGGCCCATCCAGTTTTAGTCAATAAACATTCAAGACTTGAACAGCGGTAGGTGTAAGGGTCTGGGTAATAAGCAATATTGTCTGTACCATTTTTGCATATGGCATCCAGCTTATATCTTATTATAGACATATTTATATTTGGGTTTTCTTCACTTTTTTGAGAATTTTTTGGGCAGAGTTGCTGATTATTAAATACAAATATTTTCTGCTTTACATCTCAGAAGTGGCTATATTTCCTTCAGGAGAAGATTCCAGAAAGAGCTATTTTTTTTATATTGTGCAGACTTATCATGGACTGAAAAATACTATTTTCTCTGAGAAATTATCCATATGGATTTTGGAACAAAAGGTGGTTCTATTAATCAGTGTCTGTTTCTTTTCTTTTTTAAAGAAACAGGTCTTGCTTTGTTGCCCAGGCTAGAGTCTGGAGTGCAGTGGCATAATCGTAGATCACCGTAACCTTCATATCCTGAGCTCAAGAAGTCGTCCTGCTTCAGCCTCCCAAGTAGCTAGGACTACAGGCACATGCCACTGCACCCAGCTAATTTCTAAGTTGGTTTTTTTTTTTTTTTTTTTTAATAGAAATGAGGTCTCACTGTGTTGTCTAGGCTGGTCTCAAACTCCTGGCCTCAAGTGATCCTCCTGCTTCAGCCTCCCAAAATGCTGGGATTATGGGTGTGTGCCAGTGTGCCCAGCCTACACAGTCTATTTCTAAGGCTTTCCTCTATTATATAGTAGGGCTTGGGTGGTCTCATCCTTGGACTTACTTTATAAACACAAAGAAATTTTCTGTTTGTTTTGCCGGTGTTATATTTGGAGAGAGAAATCTTTAGGAATTGCTTTTTAATTTGACAGGCATGATGCAATAAGTCAAAAATCAGTATTTCCTTATCTCCTCTCGTTTTTTAGTTGGCTCTCAGCTCTTGAAAGCACTAAATGGCTCCATCACTTGTCTGTGCTCCTAAAATCAGCACTTCTGGTGGTACACGCTGTGGATCGTGATCAGCGACCAGTGCTGGTGCACTGTTCAGATGGCTGGGACCGTACCCCTCAGATCGTGGCCTTGGCTAAGCTCTTGCTGGACCCTTATTACCGAACCATAGAGGTCAGTGCATCCAAAGGGGAGGGGTTGGCACTTCAGGATGAGTGGGGGAAACCTGAGGGTTTTATGATCAGGTCTAAAGAAAGTAAAATTTCTTTGTTTTTAATCATTGTTCCTTAACCTTGAGCTAAATTGTGATGGTACCTACCACAGTTCTTGTGCCTTGTAAAATGGGGCAGATTGTGGGTAACAAGGTATTGACAATATAGACATATTTTCTTTTGCAGCCTATCTACTTGGAAAAGTTTTGGCTACTCCAGGAAAATGGGGCTTCTGTAAAAGGATCTTGACATGCTTCTTGTGATAATAGATCTAGATATTACCACAGTGTTCTGTGGAGAAGCCCTACTCTGAAATAACCATCTGTTGGGTTAAAGATGTAAGAAAAGCTATAAAGTACCCTAAAATATATGTGAATGTTTGTAAAAAATCTGAGGTGGAGAAGAATTGTATAAACATGACTTTGTAAGTATAACACCAAAGGCAGAAATTTAAAAATAAAAGAAATTTAGAAAAAAGCTGTGGCTTTTATATAGTGAATGAAAGAGGCTAAAGATATAAACAGACTCAAGAAAGGGTTAGATAAATGCACAGTTAGTGCCTTTCAGTGATTATGGAGTGGAGCTGAGGGAACTGGGGAACTTTCCCTATGCACGTGACCCATCATGGGTAGAGCCTTTGGCCGAGGAGCTGAGCTGGGTGGGCTTTCCTGGGAGACTGTTAAAGGGGATCACTGTCTGCAACCCCAGGCTCGGGACTGCCACAGTCTGGATAGTCCAGCACACATGGTCTTTCCTGGGTGCTTCCCTGCAGGGTTTCCAGGTCCTCGTGGAGATGGAGTGGCTGGATTTTGGCCATAAATTTGCTGACCGGTGTGGTCATGGAGAGAACTCGGATGACCTGAATGAGCGTTGCCCAGTGTTTCTGCAGTGGCTTGACTGTGTTCATCAGCTTCAGAGGCAATTTCCTTGCTCTTTTGAGTTCAATGAAGCATTCCTTGTGAGTTTGGGTTTGTGATTCTTCGTTTTGGAGACTGTCTCACTTTGAGGGGTTGTCAGTACATACGTTAGCGAGCCAGATTTCACATGAAACTATGCAGCCTTTTTAGAGTTTAATAGAGGGGCGATTTTTTTCTCCCATTTTTATTAAAGAAAAAAACAATAAACAGGCATTTGTTTATTCAGTGACTCCTTCATGCTAGGTTATATAAAGTCCTTGAATTCTTTTAAGCTTAGCTTCTAAAAGGGACGATAGAAAACCTAGACAGCAGTTAGAAATAGAAGCAATCAGAATATCCCATGCTCCCTCCAATCCATCTACCAAGCCCCCTGCTTCTGTCCCATGTTCTCTGCCCCCTCTGCTTTGACAGAGGTTGCACCCTATACTTGCTGTTTTCCGGCTCCTCTGTCCGCCAGTACATCGGCTCCCATCCTCTCTCATCTGTTCCACTGACTGGCTCCAGCATTTCTTTTCTCTGCCTTCTGCATCAGCGTGCTTCCCTCCCTCTCAGACTGCGACCATCAGTATACGTATGTGGTGTAGTGTCTCCCATCTTATCAAAACCCTTTCTTGGTCCAGAATTCCCCTCTAGATATCATCCCATTTCTCCGTTCCCCTTTAAAACAGAGCTCCTCAAGTCTTTCACCCTTACTATCTCAAATTCTTCTCTTTCCATTCTCTCTTAAATCCACTCCAATCAGGCATTCACCCCGCCACTTTACCAAAGCTGTTCTTGTTACGGTGACCGGTGACCTGTGATCTTCATGTTGCTAATCCAGTGGTCAGTTCTCAGTATTCATCTTTGATCTATTATTACTATATGGCACAGTTTAACTGCTTCTTTCTTAAAATGCTTTCTTCAGTTACCTTCTGGCACTTCCTTGCTCTTAGTCTCCTCTTACCTCGCTGGCTAGTCCTTTCTGTCCTTTTTGCTGATTCATGCTAATCTCCCCAATTCTGAATGTTGGAATGCCCCACAGCTCAGCCTCCATGCTGCTTCTCATCTATGCTTCCTCTCTAAAGTTCTCATCCAGTCTAGTGGCTTTAATTGCGCTCTATATGCTGATGAGGGCACCTTCAGCTCAGACCTCTCCACTTAACTGCAGACTCACATATCCAGCTATGTGACTACTCAGTGTCTCCATTTGGATGTCTTAATGGTATTTCAAACTTAATAGGTTCAAAACTTTATTTTTTTTATTTGAGGCAGAATCTCACTTTGTTGCCCGGACTAGAATGAGTGCCTTGGTGTCAGCCTAGCTCATAGCAACCTCAAACTCCTGGGCTCAAGCAATCCTTCTGCCTCAGTCTCCCAAGTAGCTGGGACTACAGGCATGTGCCACCATGCCCGGCTAATTTTTTCTATATATATATATTTAGTTGTCCAGATCATTTCTTTCTATTTTTTAGTAGAGACGGGGTCTCACTCTTGCTCAGGCTGGTCTCGAACTCCTGACCTTGAGCGATCCACCCGCCTCAGCCTCCCAGAGTGCTAGAATTAGAGGCGTGAGCCACTGTGCCTGGCCAAAACTTTATTCTTGATTTCTGTATCTCCCTTACCCCAAACCTGATCTTCCAGAAGTTTTCCATTTCACCATATGACAACTGCATCCTTCTGTTTGTTTAGGGCAATAAACCTTTATGCTATCCTCATCTCTTTTATATTCCACATTCAATCTATCAGATTTCTGCAGCTCTGATTTTGAAATATATCTAAAACCTGATTACTTATTGCCACCTCTACTGATGCCACACTGGTCTAAGCCACCATCATCTCCTCCCCTAATTCCACAGTGTCAGCCCAGCACAGAGTCTTTTCTAAAACATAAGACAGACAATGTCATTCCTCTGTTCAAAAACCTCTGGTGACTTTACATTTCACACAGAGTAAGAGCCAAAGTCTTTAAAATGGCCTACAGGGCCCCCCTAGAATTACCTGTCTAGGCTCATTTCCCACCATTCTCCCCTTGTGCAGTCTCCTTTAGTCACACTGGTCTCCTTGCTGTTACTCAAAATCACAAGCATGTGTATGTGTGGTTGCCTCTTCCTGGAGCATTTGCCCCCAGATGCCCATCTACCTGCTCTAACTTCCATCAGGTCTCAGCCAGTGAGGACTTCCCATACTGCCCCACACCTGCCCTCTTCCTCTCACCCTGCCTTGTTGTACACCATTGCACTGGTTCCCCTTCACCTTCAAACTAGAGCAGGCTCCATCAAGGCAGAAGCGCCGGCCAATTACTGCTACATAGCCAGCACCCATAGTCATGTCTGGGACATGTAAAATACTCAGTAATGATTTGTTGAGTGAATAAGTAGTTTTACAGGTGTGCTCTCAGCTCAGACATGAGTTGTACCCAGACCTGCTCCTGTGCTCAGTTCATATGCTTTGTCACTTGAGAGAGTGCCTGTTAACTCAGAATCTCAGACTGTTTACCAGGAAAGCTAAGAAGAGTGGGGGTGCCAACAATCTGTCTTTGGATGGTGGTTGAGGTCGGGCCCTAGAATTGGTGGTGTGAGGAGGAGGCTGTTGAGTGGCTTATTGGGCTCCCCCAATGTGACATGGTGAGCCGAGTGCTCTCAGGGATGTCAGGATAGGGTGAGTCAGCTGGGCTGAACTCTGTCAGAAAATGCATGCCCTATTGCTTAATTTTTGCCTGATTGGACTCCCATAGGTGAAACTGGTGCAGCATACCTATTCCTGCCTCTTTGGAACATTCCTGTGCAACAATGCCAAGGAGAGAGGGGAAAAGCATACTCAGGAACGGACGTGTTCCGTGTGGTCACTTCTTCGGGCAGGCAATAAGGCTTTCAGAAACCTCCTGTACTCCTCTCAGTCAGAAGCCGTACGTATCCATCAGCCTTTCCTCTGTGATCGGAAGGAATTTGGGGCTGGGGGACATATGGGAGCCTGTCTAAGTAGTGACTGTGTGAAGGCATCTGTGCTGTCTGCAGGTGGGTTGGTGCCATTCTTTCTCTGCTGTTCTGTCCTGAGAAAGGCCTGCTTCCTGGTGATTTGGTTTAAAATACATCTCTACTTTGCCACCCTAAACCTGAATCTTTTCCAACACCACCTCCAGAGCTTATTTCCAGCATGTTCTGTCTAATGGGTGGAAGAGGCAGTTAAGTTGCTTCCTGGATGCCACTGGTAGCTCAGAAGGAGCTGCCTCCAGGCCCATAGTGCCCTCCCTTTGTCAATAAGCAATAATACCCACTGCAGCTTCTGTCTCAGAGCAGGAAACTGTGTATGACATGGCATGTGTGTTTTTGTGAGTCTCTGCTCACATGGAGATCTGGCAAGCCTCTTAAGACTTTGTTCCCCAGAGGAACCTTCTGTTAAGCAGAGAAAAGGAGGCACATACATTTGTGTGTCAAGACATGACGATATTCCCTTTGTCAGAATGTACCTTAGACCCTAAAGAAGTCAGAAGGAGGCTAATTATAGGTTATATTGCTTTGCTGGACTGTTAATATGCTTCTCATTACATTTAAGTAGTCAAAAAAAAAAATACAAACTAACTGCTTTTCTCTCTCTCCTTCACTGTGCCTGCTGGGGAAATAACAGTACAGGAAGAAAATTTCCTCCTTTTCATATGATTAATTTAAATGATCCTATAAAACAGGTTTGACAGTGTCTACTGAAGCCAAGCTTTTGTATCAGGGGAACAGACAATCACTAACAGAATGACTCGCTTTCTTATGCAGTGAAAGCAACAAATCAAGCTGATGAGTCATTCATTCCAAAAAGGTGACCTGAGAAACAGTTAATGAGAAAGGAATCCTTAAAAAATCCTTTAGATATTCATGCCCACAAGGGGCTCTGAGGTGAAAAATGTTGCCATGTATAATCTCTAGTCCTATATTGATGATCTTGCGAAATAGACCTACATCCACAGATGCTGCCTCTTTGTGGAGACCCTGCTAGCCCTGTTGGGTGTTCCAGCTGGGTGCTCATTCTTGATCCTCATTTCCAGACATTTCTGGAAGACTTACTGGGACATGTTTAAACCTGCGTCCTCCCCTCTCTCCTCAGGTGCTGTACCCTGTGTGCCACGTGCGTAACCTGATGCTGTGGAGTGCGGTGTACCTGCCCTGCCTGTCCCCGTCCACCCCCGTGGATGACAGCTGTGCACCATACCCAGCCCCAGGCACCAGCCCTGATGATCCCCCCTTGAGCCGGTGAGCCCAGGGGTCATGCCACAGGCCTGACATCCTGTTTGGGTATATTTCTATGTTGGGACGTGCCCAGGAATTGCCAGAGATCATGGCATTGTCTAGCTCTACAACGTCTTTCTTAGATCTCTGCATTTTTTTCAGGGAAGTTATAATGATTTCTGGACTATGAAACTGTAAAGCCTTGTTTGTGGAAGTGAGCTGGGCCCTGTTCCTTCCTTCCTTTTGCATGCACTGAGCAGTTTCTCAGTTATGGAGCAAATTTTCTGGGTTCTCCGTGACCCCCTGGTTTTTGTTTCACCCTCTGCTCTGTGCTCCTCCTTCCTTGCCATGATTAGTCATCTGAGGCTTGAAAGGCAAATGCAGTCAAATGATAGAGAATTTGGCTTTGCCACTTGTGAATTAGCTTTATTAAATTCAGATTGATAGATAATACATTAATTTAAAATACTGTAATATCGAAAAATCAACAATGCTACTTTGCCACCAGCTGAGAAACACAGCAGCATCATGAAGAATATCTTTTTAAAAATAGCATTTGCTGTTAGCTTATTTGTATGTTTGGGGGATGGGGTGAGGGCGGTGTGAGGAAATCTGCAGACCAGGAGGAGGACTCAGCTTTGCTGCTCTAGCAGTCTGAGCCTCACTCCAGGGATGCCACAATTCCATGAGTAGCTATAATGTGCCCAATTATGAAACAACAGCCCATTAAAACCTCCCATCTCCTACTTCCCTCTGAAATAGTCTCTGAGATTCTCATTTCACCCAAACTCCTTTCTTTTAGGCTACCAAAGACCAGATCATTTGACAATCTGACCATAGCCTGCGACAACACAGTGCCTCTGCCCAGCCGGCGCAGCAGTGACCCTAGCCTGAATGAGAAGTGGCAGGAGCACCGGCGCTCGCTAGAACTGAGCAGCCTGGCTGGCCCTGGAGATGAACCCCTTGCAGCTGACAGCCTAGGGAAGCCCACCAGAGTGCTGGGGGGCGCTGAGCTGTCTGTTGCAGCTGGAGTGGCCGAGGGGCAGATGGAGAACATTTTGCAAGAAGCCACCAAAGAGGAGAGTGGAGTAGAGGAGCCTGCCCACAGGGGGAGCACCGAGATGCAGGAAGTCAAAGAGGAGGCTCTCTTAGCAAAGGAGAGCAGGAGGAAGACGCCCGAGGGCTTAGCCATGGGACTTCACCAAGACCCAGAACTGAGTGGTGCCACTCTGAAGAGCAATCCAGGCCCAAGCCTGTCTCTGTTCTCACAGGGTATTCCTGAACAGCAGGGTGGGCACAGTGTTCTCCCGAGTTCTCTCCAGGCCCCCCCCAGTGGAGAGAATTCCCAGGAGGTCCCTATGGAGCAGCTTCCAGCAGGAGAGATGGGAGAGGATAACGAAGAAAAAGTCCTTCTAGTCCCAACAGATGAAAAAGTTGGCTATGATACCTCACAGTCACATTCTCTACCTTCCCCAGTCCCATTTGAGACCAGAGGACCAAACCCGGACAGTTCCGTGGACATGTTAATGGACGATAAGGTGAAGTCAGAAAGTGGGCCTCAAGGCCACCATAGACCTTGCCTGGTGAACACTGGCAGGTTCAGTACCAAGGACATGCTTCCCCAAACCATGGAGCCCAGGCCTTCAGAGAGGAGCCTGGTCGAGAGGCCTCAGGTGGGGTCTCTGGTGCACAGGACTTCCCCTGGCAGCACTCGCAGTCCGACACGTTCCCCTTGTGCCTTGCCTTTAGCCGAATGTAAAGAGGGACTTGTGTGCAACGGTGCCCCAGAGACTGAAAACCAGGCCTCAGAGCAGCCCCCAAGGCTTAGCACCCTCCAGAAGTACCCTGCACCCAACGGGCACTGTGCCAGTGGGGAGGCTGGTAGGAACAAGGACTCGCTCAGCCGCCAGCTGTCTGCTACAAGCTGCAGCTCTGCCCACTTACACTCAAGGAACTTGCACCACAAGTGGCTGCACAGCCACTCTGGAAGGCCGTCTGCAAGTGGTAGCCCCGACCAGCCTTCCCGCAGCCACCTGGACGATGATGGCATGCCTGTGTACACGGACACAATCCAACAGCGCCTGCGTCAGATTGAGTCGGGCCACCAGCAGGAAGTGGAGACCTTGAAGAAACAAGTTCAGGAGCTGAAGAGTCGCCTGGAGAGCCAGTACCTGACCAGCTCCCTGCGCTTTAACGGGGACTTTGGGGATGAAGTGGTGAGTAGGCTGTGGTTCCTCCATAGATGCCTGAGGAGACAGGGCACACTGAGGCCAAGCACCCTTTGTGCTCAGTGCATGGTGATTGGTACAGATTTCTAAAAGGATTGGGAAAGTCCAGAGGAGCCCCGTGGAGAGAGGCTGGACATCAGCCTCAGCCATGTAAATGGCAGCTTGCCGCTGCTTTTCTGCTTTGCCTACTTTCCACAGACATCCTCTCGGGCAGTTAGAGAAAGAAAGGAAGAGAGTTAGCACTCGCTACATGATTGATCAAATCTCTTCAGAGAGAGGATCATGTGTCTTCCGAAAGGCTTGAACTCCTGGGCAGAATGACATTTGTAGGGCAATGCCAAGTATTCCTATCAAACTGTAGTTCCTGTCCTACCTTAGTAGCTAGTAAAGTATTAGCCCTCCCAGACATGGGCTGTAGCTTTGAAAGGTTTACTTCTCTCTCTCTCTCTCTCTCTCTCTCTCTCTGTCTCTGTCTCTGTCTCTGTCTCAAATGCTGGGATTACAGACATGAGCCACCATGCCCAGCATGGTTTAATTCTCCTTAAACAACTATTTGTACCCACCCCGAGGCAGGTGCTGGCAGTAAAAGTGGAGAGAAGGATTGGTTTCTAGCACTGTTGAGGAGTTAGCACTGACGGGGCTTGGTGGCTAGAAATGGGGATACCAGAGGGGAGGTTCTCAGGGACATGCTTCTGGGCGGGTCTGACTCGGTAGACTGAAGTGTAAGTGTGAGCCTGGCTCTGAAGTGGTCAGCGTACATTAAAGGCGGGCACATCCAATGACTTTCAATTCAGAGTGACTTCTTGGCTTTTCCTTCATGCTAATGATGGTTTTTCATGTTCCCAAAGAGTCTTCCCGAGAAAGGAGGGCATGCCCAAAGCACTCAGCTTTAACTAAGTGGCGGGGTTGGATTGACAGGTGCACTGGAGCAGCTGACACTCTAAAGTTCCCATTCCATTTTGGTCACTTTTCTCTCGCTTACTTTCTAGAATCTTAAGGCCTATCTTTCCACTCCACAGTCACTGTGTACAGTCACTGCACGTAACCCATGTGTGTCTCTCTCCCAGCTGAGCCCAGCCTCATCTCTGTCCCTGTCCAGCCCAGCTCCTGATGGCCGATGCATCTGCAGATTCGGCAACTCTATCACGCAGGCCCACCCAGAGTCCTCAGTGTTCCCTCCTTTACCAAGCCCTTTCTTCTTCTGGGAGGAGACCAGGTTCATTCTGTTCAGCTGTGTTTGTTTGCCAACAGACTTCAATCCCCGACTCGGAAAGCATTCTGGATCAGAGCTGTTTGTCTCGCTGCAGCACAGAGATTTTCTCTGAAGCCAGCTGGGAACAGGTGGATAAACAGGACACAGAGGTACAGGCTCAGCCCCTGCTCTGAGTGCCGTGTATGCAACTATTAACATTTTGTGGTTCTTCTCCACCCCCATCCCTGCCCCATGCCCTGGCCAAGGAAGAACCTCCTAGCACGGTTAGCCTGGAGCCTTTGGCATCTCAGCTTCTGTGAAACCACATCAAACTTAGAATTTCTATGCCAGGGAGACTCAGCAAGCTGTTCTCCCTCTTCCTTGCCTCTATGAACTGGAGCTTTGCCAGCTCTCACAGTGACCCAGGGTGCTGCTGCCTGCCATTTTATCTCAGGGGAGATTGGAGTCCCCTCCAGGGAAACGATTTGGACGCCTTTCTTGTACTGTTGACATCAAACCTGCTGGGCTGGTGCCACTGGCGCTGATGTGGTCCTTGTGACTCTTGCTGCCCCAGCATGGCTCTGCTGGCTCCAGCTGTATAGCTCATCTCCTGTCACTAACCTGGTCCCATGTGTTTTGCAGATGACCCGTTGGCTCCCTGACCACCTGGCTGCCCACTGCTATTCGTGTGACAGTGCCTTCTGGCTCGCCAGCAGGAAGCACCACTGCAGGTGCCATTGGGGAGTGTGGTAGGGTGGGCTGGGTGTGGAGGCTAAAGTTTGGCCCACAGAGCCTGCAGAGTGGAGGGTTGTGAGCATCTGGCTGGCGGTGTTCTGTCTGAGGCAGACCCCTAGGGTCTGATCTTCTGGACCTCCAAAATTAGTGTTTGCAGAACTGCATTTGGTATCTTTGTTCCAATTCAGGATGATCACTTTTAAATTTTAAACTGTGCAAATGATAGTCTTTTTTGTTTTGTTTCCCACATTGGTAGAGTGACAGCCACCACTAGAACCACCATTTCTTATTTCCAGCTTAAAGTGTCTTCCCATTCAACATGGCTGCCATGAGCAAAAATAGTTCTTTTGCTATAGGCAGGGAACTTCATTTTCCTACTCCCCTTCCCTGCTTCCTGACTCTAAACTTGTTTTACCTTGTGCCATTGGTGAGCAGCTGTAGGTGCGGGGAGCAGTAGGGACAGCTAAGGACAGAGTCTTCCAATCCTTAAGGCTCCTGACTTCTTTTTCCTTCTGGATTGGAGTAGTGAGTTACTAGGGATGCTTTGTCCCGGCTGGGATGGCAACTGTCTGGCGGATGTTCAGTGTTCTTGGGACAAGATGTTTATCTGAGTCATGCCATGGCTCACCCACGTGGGTGAACCTGGATTGAAAATGGAACAACTTCTTTGCCTAGTTATGATGCTTCTGGGACCATATATCTCCCACCCTGCACCCTATGCCCGAATGTCGTTGGTTGGCTTCTCCTGAGCTCTTTCTCCCCTCCTTGCAGGGACGCTGACCGTGTTGATCAAACGTGGTGAGCATATGCAACAACCTGTCTGTGATGTCTGTACATCTACAATAACTTCACACTAACACTGTCATTGCCCCCTCTCTGCACTCACTGGGGTGAAGCCTGGGCTAGGGTCTGCAGGCAGGCAGGTGGGCATGGGGGAACCAAAAGCAGCTGACTGAGGAGACCGTTGAGGGTGTCAGGCCGCAGCCATGTGCTCCCCTCCTCACCACACAGATCAGCCAGGCCATCTTGCTTGTGACAGAAAGCAGTGTTTCAGCAGGGGCTGGTCTCATGTGGGAGCCAGCTGGGTTGTCAGGGCTGTTTTTAGATCAGTCATTGATTAAGATGCCAGAATGATGCTAGTAACTTTCAGGTCAAATGGCATCACTGCTCCTTTTTTTTTTTTAAAGAGACCAGGACTGAACAGAGGTGATCTTTCCAGATAATTGTTTTCACATGAAGACTCCATTTAGGGTCTTTCAGGATCCCCTGAAAGAAGTCAGAAAAGCTTAACTGATCACATTCATGCCAGCCTTTTCAGCTGAACTTCAGCAGGGATGTTAAATAAATGTAAACATTCAGGATTTTTTCTATGTAACTAACCATGGTTCTTGCTGACTCATGCTTTTTAGAAATAGAGTTGTGATTTTATTTCAGTTCTCTGCCCTTCCATTGCACTGTGTCCCACCTTTTCCTTTTGCAGTATTTCTTTTGTCCCCAAATGGTCCTCAGTATTCTCTCCTTCTGTGCCTAAGTGGCCCTTAATCCAGCAGTAGGTTTGCATTCTGAGTAACGTAAATGAAGGTAGTGAGTGATGCTGGCTAAGAAGGAGGGTTTCCTTTGAGCTGCCCTCCCCCTAGTCTTTGGTGAGCTTGTCAGGCTCCTTGGAGTTTCTTGTTCTTGGGCTCCTTGGGATCAATTTGTATTTTCGGGCCCAGCAAAGGTAGGGTTGTAAGGTGGGCAGAAACTCATCCTCTGTTACTTCCCTTTCTTGTTAGCTGTGACGGGCAACTGTCTGGGTGTACAGACCTGTGGCACAGATGCATCAGAGCTGGACTTTCAGGGGAGGGGAAGAGGGAGGCCTGCGCCCTGGGTGTAGTCAGGCCTTATGGAAGAGCTCTGATTTTCCCTGGAGATGCATGGAGCAAGGGAGTGAGCCATAATTGACTGACACCTATCTAATAAGGGATATGTGTGTGCACGTGTGTTCATCTGTGCTCTTGTCCTTCCACCTCTCCTCTTCACTCTGAGCATGCATCATGGGCTGCTTGTCTCCTGGCTTTGCATGCTGCTGACAGAGCAATCCAAGATGGCAGCAGTCTACCCTGCCTCTGAGCCCCTGGGAAAGTGGCCCCTGGACAAGGCTTCTCATTCCCCAGCTGGGCTGAGTAGTTGTTTCTCTCATCTGAAGGGCCCGAAGGCAGCTCCATTTGACTCTGGCCTCTCAGTGATCATAAGCTACACAGAGGCCATTGCCCAGGTGGATGTGGTCACTGGGTTTTCTTGGATCGGGACTTACCCATTATTGGGTCCATTTGTTCTCACAGATCTCTCTTGAGCAGCATCCTCCTGTATACCTGGACACCTCGAGTCATAGTGGTGAGGCAGCCAAATATCTTTGGCCCTGGAGCGAAAGTGGCATGTGATTCTGCTAGGTAGGGATGCCCTCCCTGCTCACTTTGTTCCTGGGCTAGAGAAATGAAAGTGTTTGATCTCAGAGGAGTCTCCAGCACATCCAGATTACACACAGCCAAGTCTGCCTTCTGAAGTTGGTTTCCCCATCCCATACCTACTAGCCAAAACTAACACTGTTTTGTTTCTTCTTCCCATTTCAAGGAATTGTGGGAACGTATTCTGCTCCAGTTGTTGTAACCAGAAGGTTCCGGTGCCCAGCCAGCAGCTCTTTGAACCCAGTCGAGTGTGCAAGTCTTGCTATAGCAGCCTACATCCCACAAGCTCCAGCATTGACCTTGAACTGGATAAGCCCATTGCTGCCACTTCAAACTGAAGCTCAGTGACCTGGGGTGGGCAGAGGCCAAAATGCTATTCCTCTGACAGGTCCACACAGTCTGGGCAGACCGAGAGCCCGTGCACTTGGAGTGGGGGCATGGAACTACCTGTACGGAGTGACAGAAATTTGGGATGTACCACTGGATTGTAGATTGACTTTTCTTTTCCTGTCCCTCACCCCCGCCGCCCCCTACCCTTTCCATCCTTCCTCTCTGCCTTCAGAAAACAAAAAAGTCCCTTGGTTGTCTTAATTTTTTTTTTTTTTTTGGATGGAAGACCAGAGGATGCCAGGCCCTCTGTAACAGCTGAGCTGCCTGCTGTCAGGTGACGCTGAGGGATGGCTTGGTTGGTTCTTCTGGGTGGGAGGAGGCTGGTCAGAGCCAGGAGTGGAGATCTGAGACAGTGAGCTGGGAAGAAAGCCAGTGCTAACATTTGTGACCATTCCTCACGCCACCGCCACATCAGAGCTGTTCGGGAAACCTTTGCTGTTGGGGAGGCTGGAAACAACTTCCCTAAGAGCACTGCCTGGTGCCCTCTCCCTCCTGAGAGGGGCTGGGCCAGCCCCACCTCACAGATAACTGGGATTGACATTTGGAGGGAGGGGCACATGGTAAATGGCACTCCTTAGACCCCCCTTTGGGAAAGGAAGGTATATGCTCCTTCGAGGCAAGTGAGAGGGGCTGGGAATGGGTCACCAGCATGTTGTCCCCTTTGGGATTCTGTTTTTAACTTGACCCAGATTGTCTGGGGCTCTGTCAGGGGGCTGCCTCCCTGGGCCAGGCTCTGTAGTGCTTCCCATCCTCAGGCATAAGAATGCAGACTGGCCAGAATGCAGTGGCCAAGGCCAAAGCCTGCCCTGAGCCCAGGCACACCTAGGCCCCTCTTCCAGAGCCTGGTCCCCCAAACAATCTCTCTTCCTCGGCCAGTACAGGGAAATCCAGACTCAGGGTTCCAAAAATCCCCCTTTCCCAAGCCAAACAAATCATGGATCCTCCCCCTTGAGGGTAGAATCAGCCTTCAGAGTTAGAAGCCTCTGGAAAAGGGAGCGAGTCCCCATACAATCAGCCTTCCTCCTCCCCTTCTTGCAGCAGCAGGAAGGGCCCAGCAGTCCTCTTCCCTGCTCCTGGCTGCCTGAGTAGGCATGTGTCTGGCTGCTGGCCAGCAGTGAAGGGCCACTTGGTGACTCTGCAGGGTTCCTTAGAGAAGTGACATGGCCTGGAGGAGATTTGGGGCACCTTTCCTCAGTGAGCTTTGATATGGTCCAGAAAGAGCTTTAAATCAAGAATATTTGTGGTGGAGGTGAGTGTGGGAGGGGTGGAGAGGAGTTTAGATTTGTGCTTTGTAATCTTGGCATCCATGTTTTGTGCCTGCCCTCCCTCTTGGGGAAGGGCCATGCTTGGCTCTGCTGAAAGCTGCTAACTGGTGACAGGGCGCAGAGAAGCCTAAGTTCTGACCCTGCCCTGTACTCTCCTTCCCCTTTGGAAGCAGTTCTGTGGCCAAGGGCAAGTTGTGTCTCAGGAAGGTGGCTCCTGTGTATGCCTGAGTGTGATTAAGGTGTGGCCCAGAAGCCTTTCCTGGTGCTGTCAGTCCAGGCAAAGCCCAGAGCATCTGCGCACATCTCTGACTTCCCGCGGCAGCAGGTTGCTCAGAGTTTGAGTTTAGGGAAACAAGGTGTAGTTCTCCGCACTCGGTGTGGTCTGGTCGTGCAGGTAGGGATACGTCGGTCTAATGGAAGATTGTGCAGTTCGTAGTGACAGGTGCCAAGAGGTTATGATACGGGTTTCTTGGGTCTGATGTACAGTGTGCATAAATGCTTGCAACTTTTAGCCCTTTTTTGATCAATGAAGCACTTTTTTAATATTTTCCTTTGTATGTAAAGGAGGAACCGTAACTCTCCGTAGCTGTACATATAACCCTTTTCTCCTAAAGAGGAGTCAGTCATTGCTCCTATATTTTTCATTTTTTGTCAAAGCAAGAAGTAAATACTTTAGAATTGTTAAATATATAAATAAAGTGAATAAAGTTGAGTGTTCCGCATGGTAGCATTTGCTAACACGTTCTAATTCTTTGCCCCGTGGTTTATCCCCTCCGCATCCCTTTTCCCTCTCACACAGAAGTGGTTAGAGGTGCTGTGAGAAACTGACCTTTGGCAAAGGAAAACTACGGATTTCTTTTCGGCTCTAGACCTTGGCAAGGAGCCCCACCCACCATGATGCCCAAGCTCTGAAATACGTTTCCTTGACGACTTTGTCCCTGAGATCTGCCAAACTAAAAGAAGGTAAAGCAGTCAGGCATCTCAACAGTCAGCTGTTCTTACCTGAAGAATTGCACATCAGTAATAATTAAAACTACCTCTGGCCTCTAGGCCGTTTTTGGCTGTTGCTCTGATTTCCGGGCAGCCAGTGCTCTGGCCCCTTAATTCCACCCCACCCTGGAAGCATCAAGCTGCACGTGCAGTGTCAGGAACAGAGCCCTCGTGCAGCGATGAGTGAAAGGAGATGAGGGGTGGGGCCTGGGAACCTCTTCTGCCCATTGTTCTTGGATGACAGAATGTGGGCGGGCAGAGAAAGAACTTGGGGCAGACACGGAATCGGATGTGACTGGGTTATGTGCCCAAGGAGAGGTCTGCCACCCTCCATCCCCCCACACAGGGAGGAGCCTCTGCTTCTTAGATCTTTGACTTCTGCTTCCAACCAAGCAGGGCTGTGGCATCTAGTCACTTCTAGACTAGTTCTTGCTCTTCACAGAGGTGGATTTTCTTTCCCCTACATCACTGCTGGGCATCCTACCCATCCCATGGGACTGTGCGTAAGATACGTTATGTAGTACCTTCCTCAGGGAAGTTAGTGTTGTGGTGCCCAGCTCTGGGTTGCCAGCCCAACATGTGTGGTGAGAAGGCTGGGCCCAAAGAGTGACCTGCTCAGAGCCCCCCCTGAGGACTGTAACAACTCTTTGGGGCAGAGCAGTCTCTCTAGCGTTACTTTCTGGATGTACCCTCTGCCTAAAGTATAGAAGCACTTAGAAACAGCTCAGCTGTGAGTGCGGTCCAGCAGGTGTTTGAGAATAAGTCTGTCCTCTAGGGGGCGAGAGTGTCACCTCGGTTGCCTTCAGTTCACCAAGGAACCCAGTCTGTATTCAGACCAAGTTGTGAACAACCTATATGCCGTAGCCGGCGTGTGTCTACACATAGCCACTGCTGTTCCTGAGGTCTAATGGTTTAGCCCCCAGTGAATCAAGACACTGGCATAGCTCAGCGAGGCTGTTGGCGTGGCGGGGGGGTCCATAAATGGAGAGCTGCTGGGTATAGGAAGATGAAGAGCCCAGATGCTGGTGAGACACGCACACTGTGGATCAAAGACAAGGAATTTTCCAGGTGAAGGTGGCTGCACGTGGACAAGGGCAGTTCTCTGTGTGCAAGGCCACCTTTCTTCAGGCTATCACGTGGAGGAAATTGGTCTGAAGCAGTGGGGTACTAACAGTGACCTTGAGCTGCCAGGATGTCTTCATCTCAGAACTTTCCTATCCTGGCACGCTCATTACCTTCCTTCTTTCTATACTTTGGCCTCCTTAACCTCAGTCCAAAAAGATGATACTGCTGCCTTAATCTACCGAGATTTTCTAGTGAGGATATATAGTAAATTTTTTCTCTCGTAATTTTGCTAATATGCTTAGTTACTTCCCATGTTAGCGAAGAATATTTTGAGAATAATGGTACTATGGCAGATCTAAAGGAGAATGAACAGAATGGTGCCAGAGGATCTGTTAACCAATCTCTGGCTATTAACAACCATCAAAATGGGAATTAAAGATAGGTTCTAGAATAAGATTATAAGCTATTGTCCTTGAGATAGCTGATACACCTGGCTGCTTGCACTTGAGGCTAGGAGATCCCATGCCTATTGAAGTTAACTCTAGCCCTGACCTCTGTTGATCTTTGAAGAATGAGGGCTGATTGGAAGGTGCTATTGCAGGATTTCATTTAGCTGGTGCCAATTCAAGTGACCTGTCCTCAGGGCTGCAGCTGTGCCCACCCAATTGCATTAGCTGAGGATAGGGCTAACAGCAGAGTTAAAAACGGGCCCTGGGCTGTAGGGGAAAATTACTGATTGATTCTCCATTTGGAATTTTGGACAATGTGGCAGGAGTCCCAGCTGCTTAATTTCTAGTCACATTTTCAAGGAGGTTGTTCTAAGTTGAGGTAACTGAGATTGACAAGATTTCTGGAGGGCAGGACCAGATGTATGAGTAGGAGGTGCCCCGTGCACACTCGCACTGAGGCCTTGTTCCTCTCGGCTGTTCTGGAGTTCATCTGCACGTTCTGTGAAGATACCAGTTGCTTCCCTGCTAGAACAAGGCCTCCCTCTACGCTAGGTGGTGTTAGAGGCATGGGAGGTATGGGCAGGGGAGGGGCATCTTCTGAAATGGAAGTTACATAGTTTTTAAATGCTGCTATTGTATTTTATTTACCATTTAAGATCTTTTCTATTATATCCGAGTTCTTAGTCAACTTTTCTTACAGTGCTCATAGCAGTTGCATTTGAATTGTATTTTCAGTGAAATTTGTTTTACATTGGCATTTAAAATTGGCCTTTAACTGCTTCCCAACTCGTTTATGAGATTTTTTTAAAAAAATGAAAGCATAACCCATGAGGTTTGGATGCTGTTTAAGAAATAAACTGTGTGTTGCTGCTGACAATAGTGCTTGCCTATTGTAACAGCATTGATTCTGCTGTAGCCTCAGTGACCATTTAAGTTGAATAAATCTCATTTTCACCCACAAACAGTTGTTCAGCCCCTGGATTTGGCTTGCCACTATGCTTCTCCAGCCAGTGCTGTGATGCAGTATCTTAGGTTCGAGGGATGGAATCAGCTTATCCCTAACTTAGTTCAGGACGGAGGAGCTCAGCAAGGAGGGGGTGATGTAGAGGTAAGTATTTGTCTTCCAGAGGCAGGATATGTGAAATCCCGATGTTTAGAGGTGGGGAGGGACCCTAGATCTCCTGCTTCCATGGTTTTCATACTGTTTTGTGGGGAGGGAGCCCCAGGCCCACCCAAATGTTTATTAGACTTCCAAGTAATATCTGATATGAAGAAAGGTTTTGGTGCTTAAAATAAGAGTCTGATAAACCACTAATTTAATCCAACCTCCTTTTTCATTAAGGAAACTGAGGCCCAGAGAGGGGCAGAGACATCCAGAATATCCAACGAGTTTACAGCAGAATTTGAACAAAGAAAACTTTCCTGACTTCCTCCCCCTCTTGTGCTCTTGGGCTTCCAGAAGACAGTTTTATGTAAATAGCTATATTAACTTGGTTCTCTTTGAGTTAGCCAAGCCAGAAATCTTGGAGAGCAGTTTAGTATAGTTGCTACCAAAAGGCTTAAATTAAGAGGCCTCCTCGCCCTTCTAACAAAATTGAAAAGTTAATATTATAGTATAATCCAGTGTTTGTTTTTGTTTAGCATTTCAAATACATAAAAACAAGTGAGATTTTCTTAGCATGAATCATCAACATTCAAGTCATAGCATCTTGGGTGGGGGAGAGCATTTTTTTATTTTTGGGGACAGTCTCACTCTGTTGCCCGGGCTAGAGTGCCGTGGCGTAAGCCTAGCTCACAGCAACCTCAAGCTCCTGGGCTCAAGCGATCCTCCTGCCTCAGCCTCCTGAGTTGCTGGACTACAGGCATGCGCCACTATGCCTAGCTAATTTTTTCTATATATTTTTAGTTGTCCGATTAATTTCTTTCTATTTTTAGTAAAGACGGGGTCTCGCTCTTGCTCAGGCTGGTCTCGAACTGAGCTTAAATGATCCACCCGCCTTGGCCTCCCAGAGTGCTAGGATTACAGGTGTGAGCCACCGCATTTTTAAGCATTTTTAATGAATGCAAATGGCTACTTGTGAACTGTGTCAGTATCCAGTTTATTTCTGAATTTTGTTTTGGTTGTACAATATGGGGAAAAATCCTGAGTTTTACAGAGAAGTGGTGGCAAATGGTAATAGTCACAGCTTGCCTGCTGGCTCTGGTTATTGA
Source organism: Avahi laniger (assembly GCA_963575035.1). Classification (NCBI taxonomy): domain Eukaryota; kingdom Metazoa; phylum Chordata; class Mammalia; order Primates; family Indriidae; genus Avahi; species Avahi laniger. Next base: position 60,926 of record CAUYSK010001012.1, read on the forward strand.
TGACACTGAGGTAGGAGTGTGAAAAGGGGGATTAATAGAATATCCAACACCTGCTTTCAGTTCTTACCCTCCACGTACCAGGGAAGAAACACCCAAAGGTTGTAAGCATTGGAATGACTCCAAGGTGAGGGCTGCTGGCACTGAGTTGGGCCTGGGCTTCATGATCGCAGGACTGGGCCAGTGCCCTCCCGTCAGTGACCCTACGAAGTCCACACCCACACAGCAGTGGAGAGCTTACTGTGAGGTCTTAGGCAGCCTCAGCTGCCTAGACACAGTGTGTTTTAAACCCTTGAGTGTACGTGGTTTAAAGATGGTTATTAATATTTAACATGACATGTGGAACAAATGTGTTCAGAGAACACCTGATATACCGACACAAAAGTCAGTCTGAAAACCACCAGCATGGTAGAAAGAACTTGGGTTTCAGAGGCCACAGGCTCGGGGTGGAAGCACAGCCCTGCAGTGCCGGCCGAGTTGCCCGTGGGTGTTCAAGGAACTCTCTGAGCCACTTCCTCATCTATAGCAGAACACTTGGCTCCTAAGTGGGGTTTGAATGTGGGTTCTTGGTAAATGCTCCGTTCCCCACCATCCCATTAGATGAGATGGCATTTCTGTCTCTGGCTTCCAGCGGACATTGGAAAAGTCAGAGCCGGGCAGCACTTCCTTCCACCGTATATTAAAACTAGGCCCTACCCTGGCTTCTTCTACCTTACAGGGGTAAAATTTTGACTCTGAAGCATTCTGATCTGAATTTTGCACTAAATTGCAAATTTTTCACTAGCCAAAGATGAAAGTTCATGTATGTATTAAAGAATTTCTTAATATGCAGGTCTGCATGTGCATTGAAGCTTTAAAATTGTGTGAAGGCAATGGGAGTGGAGTGCTGAGAGACTGCTTGCTGGGGCTGAGGCAGCATCTAAGAATTCTTAAGTCCTGCCATGGAAACAGTCCCATGGAGACTGATGTGTCCTCGCTTTGCTGAACAACTGGAGTTTTAAGTTCCTGACTAAAGACAGAGCCATGAGACGTAGAGTAGCTTTCTGGGCTGAGAAGTGGGGAAGGCAGAGCCGGTGGGCCTCTTCTCTGTGCAGTACAGATGCCGGGGCCAGGGTATGTGCTCTTACCGTCCCTGTAAGAATCCCAGAGCCCAAGGCTGGAAAAAGAAGTGAAGACCTTGCATTCCGATGGTCCTCCGTGCCGTCTGCAATGCCAAGGAGCCCGAAGTTGCTGAATGTATTTAAGGCTGGCTCATCTAAGTTAAAACAGACATGAATTAGTGGTTAGTGGTTGCCCCGGTGTATTTTGCCAGCTGGAAGATCATTGCTTAGAACCCGAGGTTCTTTTAAGTCCCCGAGAGAGTGCTGTTCCCAGCTGGCATGCACTGTATTGGGGCAGCTCCCACTTTGGAAGTCCTTGTCAGCCCTTGGGACACGATCTGCGTCCTCAGGAGTGGTATGATTCTGTTCTCTTTCATCTGACTCCATAGTAAACCCACTAGCTGCTGCCTCAGAAACTGCTGGCTGGGTCTGGGGTAGACACAAGCTGTCAGCCTGCCAGCCTGTTGCTGGGAAGATGAGGACTGATTGAAATGGGGGTCAGTGTTAGAATTCCTTGCCTCTGAATAGTTGTCACTGACCCCTAGGGAGCATCTTAGCTTCAGTCATATGGGGAGTGGGACAGGGATCAAACACCCTTGCTCTTGGAGCAGCGGCTCCGAGAGGCTGCTGCTGGGCTAAGGGGCCCGAGGTGGAGCCGCTCCACTAACGGGAGGCCTTGCAGCCACCTGTGGCAGCAGGTTACCGCCAAAGAGCTGCTCCTGGGAGGCCCTCCTCAGGTTGATTCAGAGGAAGGAGCTGTGGCGGGAACAGTATTTCCCCTCCCTCTCCCTGCTACAGCAACATCTGTGAAGCTTGGTGGGGTGGGGGCAAGAACAGATGTCACCAGCAGTGCTGCTCCTCTTCCTTGCTCCCCGCCTCCGCTTTCTCTTTTCCTTCCCAAGTACCCAGAGGTTCTACTGTGATCCCCGGGCTTTGGAGACCCTGGGCACCACGTACTTTCAGGTCAGTGGGCAGCCCAGACCCAGCAGGAGTCAGGATGGCTGGCTGGAAACACCAATGCTGAGTGCCTCCAAATAGAGTCTGTTTTTATCTGAACGGGAAACACACCATTCTTTCTGCTGCTCATTCTGAATTGGCTGAAGTGGGCGCAGGCCTGGCTTCGGGGCTCTGAGGGCTCAGGGCACTGCAGGAAGTGCTCTCCTGGAACTTCCTTGCCCTGCCAAGAAGTGGGGGCAGAAAGAGGCTCTGGGTACTGTGAGGGATTTTGAGCAACCCAGTATGTGAACCTTTCAGTTTATAGAGCACTTTGGAGGCTGTTTTCACTGTAGAAAAGACTACTATAGAGTTTTCCAGTAGTATTTTGCATTTTAAAATAATTATACTGTTCTTTAACACAAACAACACAATTACAATTCCCAATTCCTAGAGGTAACTGACTTAACACCTTCACCTAGCAGATTGTCTTGGATTTGTTTTTTAAAAATGTTATGCAACAAAGCTTTACTCGTTTTCAGTGTCTGTTACAAACTAGTTAAACCGTGGTACAGGTTTTTCCACCAGAAACCCTAACACTTTGGAGGTTAGGGAACAGGTAGTGGTTCAGTAAGTGAGGAAGATGGCATTAGCCGGAATAGATGCTACCAGGCTTTGTACCACATCCATCATGCCTTTGAGCTCCTTTTCTTCCCGTTTTGGTTGGCTCCTTCCCTGTCCCCAAAGCTCTCCAGTTCTCCAGCCTGAAAAGCAAGTTCTTGCAAGTCTCTGCCTCCAGCAAGTGCCATATCTTAGTCCTTCCCTTTACCATCAAATTGGAAAAAGCAACCAGTTCTATATGGTCTCTCACTCACTGCCCCTTCCTCCTCAGCCTGCTCCTGCTGCCCCCTGACACCTGGCTCTGGCATCCCTAAGGACCAGCCAGGCACTGCACCCCCACCCCAAAGCACTCCTCAACCACTCCAGTGCGAAATCTTGCTACCCCTCCTGCAGCTGCTTCTGCCTCTGCGATTGGCCCCTCTGTGGGACTTTGCCGGCAGCCCTCCTGTCCCTGCTGCCTAGGTCTGGTGCCCCCGAGGCTCAGCTCGCCGCCCTCCCTGCACACAGGCTTCCTTGGAGATAGAGAAATCAAGGTACTGGAAATGGAGACCTATTACTAACCACCGATCCGTATGAGTCTCTGCCAGGGATGCAGCAGAGGCCTCCTCCCCAGGTGTGTGGGGAGACTGTGAGAGCATCAGGTGTCCCCACCTGCACCAGCCTATGTGGCCATGTTTCACTTGCACACCTTGTCCCCCTACCCCCACGCGGCTCTGAGGCATTAACTCGGGGACTAGTTCTCATGGGCCTGAAGACTGCTAGCTCCCCCTTGTCAGCCGGGGGGGAAGCAATAGGGCTGCACCTGCCCTTTGCTGTTCTCTGCTTGCACGATGGAGCCAGCGCCTAGAGCGGCGGTAAACGTTGGTGCTAGTTTGCCCTCCTCTCTCTCAGCCCCAAGTAGGAAGTTTACCTATTTCCATATCGTAGTTGAATTCCCCCGATACCCACCGCCCCGACCTTTCCTGGGACTGGGAAAATTGGGACTAGGAAAAGCTCTGTCATTCAGTCTGTTTATGAAGCTCAGTCATAGGAAGTTCTGACCCCTACCAGGCAGGAATAAACCAGAACACCCAAAGCTACTGCACACGGCTTCTGTGTGCTGCTCTGGGTGAGGGCAGAGTGGCCAGCAGTAGGGACCTCTGCCTCTTCTTCCCTGGGCCTCCTAGAGCACCTTCGCTAGTCCCACATCCTGCAGGTGGCCCTGCTGCCCTCCAAAGCACCCTGCACCCTCAGAGATCACTTGACAATGCCTAAGAAGCCTGGCTGTCTGCTCAGTCACCCTCTGCCCTGTTCTTCCTTCACATTCTGTTACCCCTCATTGCTAGGGACCCTAACCAAGGCCTCCACCATGGGGTCTTGGCTTCTAATAGCTCTGGTTATGTGACTCATTCATTTAACAAGTAATTGAGGGCAGAAGCTCTGTGCAGCCTTCACTGGTGACTCAGACACATCCCTGCCCCTGCCTTCCATGAGATGACATGGCACTTCTGTCTCAGGCACTGTTTGCTCTGAAGAATGTCCTCCTGCTTATTAGAGAGGATCAGGCAGATAAATATATTCAAAGACTCCCATCAAAAAGAACAGGGACCTGAAAGAGCCTCTTAGAGTCAACCCACTTAAAATGGAGACCGAGTTTCATATAGTAAATAGAAAGGTTTGATCAGAATTTTACCTTGCAAGATGAAACTATTATTAAAACAAGTATCTATTTTCGAATTAACATTTAATTGACAAAAATTGTGTATATTATGTACAACATGATTTGAAATATGTATATATTGTGGAATGGTGACATTGAGCTACTTCACATATGCATTATCTCACATAATTATGTTTTGTGGTGAGAACACTTAAAATCTACCCTCTTAGTGATTTTCAAGAATACATTACATTGTTATCAACTGTAGTCACCATGTGGAACAATAGATCTCTTGAACTTATTCCTAACTGAATTTTGTATCCTTTGACCAGCATCTCCCAAATGTTTTGTTAAAACAAATTATCTTTTAACAAAATGTAATTGCAACTATGGGCTAATTCTTTGAACAGAGTATTTTAGGTGTATTTACCTCCCCAAATTCTATGCTTGCACAGTAGGATACCATTTCATGTTTAATTTTCCACAGTGTAATAAATCACAGGATCATTTTTGCAGAAGTTAGTCAAGGGCTTCCTTAATTTCCCTCTTAATCCTTTAACCATTGATATTCACATCATCCCCTGATGTGAAGCACCTACTCGGTTACATGCGTCTATTTCCTCTTCGTTAGTTAATGGATCTGCTAACTCTTTCGGGTCCTTATTTGCCAATAGCTACACTCATCTGAGCAGTTTCCTAACATCTCTTTCCTCAACTCTATGAAATTCTGCGTGTCTTACAAAACTTATTGTACTTTGGCCCTTATTTTGAAGTGTATGACATCTCATAATCCATGAACGGGCAGGAGAGTTGGGCTGTGGTGGGTGGGGCGTTAAGCAGGTAGAGACGTTAAGTGAAGAGTTGTGTCGAGAATCCTTTTCACGTCTGATGAGCACCACAGCCTAGTGGCTACAGGAACTTGGAAACTGACTAGTTAGACGTAGCTCTGAGGAAGAAGAGCGTTCATGGGTGTTTGACCGGGGAAGTGTGCCCTTGAAGGTCAGCAGTGGCTTCAGCAGATGGCGATATTAGGTCAAGGTAAACCAAGGCAGGAGGGCATGGGTCAGCAAACAAGGGAAAGCAGGAACTATTTGGTAAAACTTTAGGCCAAAAAATTCTCTTGTGTCAGGCCAAATGCTGGTCTCAATTCTACAGCTGTTTGAGGTTTCTGAACAGAGAATGGAACAAGATGATGATAGTTAAGATTTATTATGGGCTAGGCAGTGTTTAAGTACTTTACATGAATTAACACTTTTAATTCTCCTGTAAGCTTGGTGAAGTCCTATGATAGCCTCATTAGAAACTATGGCTGGCCGGGCGCGGTGGCTCATGCCTGTAATCCTAGCTCTCTGGGAGGCCAAGGTGGGCGGATTATTTGAGCTCAGGAGTTTGAAACCAGCCTGAGCAAGAGCGAGACCCCGTCTCTACTAAAATAAGAAAGAAATTAATTGGACAACTAAAAAAATATATATATAGAAAAAATTAGCCAGGCATGGTGGTGCATGCCTGTAGTCCCAGCTACTCGGGAGGCTGAGGCAGGAGGATCGCTTGAACCCAGGAGTTTGAGGTTGCTGTGAGCTAGGCTAACACCACGGCACTCTAGTCCAAGCAACAGAGTGAGACTCTGTCTCAAAAAAAAAAAAAAAAAAGAAAGAAACTAAGGCGACTGAGCCAGTAGAGCTGTTAAGGCCCTCGCCCAAGGTCACCCGGCAAATAAGCAGTAGAGCCATGGTTTGAATCCAGGCCTTCTGCCTCCTGAGGTCACACCCTCAACCACTGCACTGCCTGGTCTCTCCTGAGCCATCTGAGAGTGGGTGCTGGGAGGCAAGGCCAATGAGATGGAAGAAGTAAAGTACGAGTGCTATCACGTTGGACTTACGTAGGACTATTTCTTTCCAAAACTCAGAACTGTGTTAAGTTATGCACGAAGCAGTCACAACTGCAAGAGGGAACCAGCTACTCACTAAAATTCATTTTGTTTCTTAGGAGGAGCTCTCTGTCTCTCAATGTACAGCTTCCCTAACACAGGGACAAATCAGCATTTGAGATCAATTTGCAGCAGACACCAGTTCTGTCAGGTGTTGAGACAACCTCAGCCTGAGGACGCTAGAGCTCGGAGTCTGCCCAGGCAAGTGACTGTGTGTGCACAGCTCTGCGCCACCCGACAGGCAGAGCCCTGGCTCAGGGTTGTGGATCTGTGTTCCAGCCCGCCCAATCGCTTACCTGGGTCGGGAGTGGTTAAGCACTCTACCCTGCTTTCATTTCTCACCCGTGGGGCTGTCGAGGCTGCAGTGAGGAAGCAGCTCATGTTTCACAAAGTCTGGCTGTTCTGCTCTGGAGCGGGAAGGGTGGCATCCCGCCAGTGCTCTCTCACGGACGCCCCCCGTGGCTGGTTCTCTACCCCTTACCTGCTTTCCCGTGGAGTCCCGTGGGAGACAGTGGGAATCTGCTTGTCTGCCACATTGCCTGCCGGCTGCAAGGCAGCAACACCCGTCCTATTACCAAATCTGCCAAGCCCGAGAGAAGAGGGAGCTATGTCAGGTCTTTCCTACTAGGGGGCTCTTGGCTGTCTCTAGCCAGGACAGTCTTCAACATGAAATACTAAGGTTGCGGTGTTGCCAGGGACAGGTTTTCTGGGAAGGGTGGGGAGCTCTTCCCTGGGCTGCCGAAGTCTCCAAGAGATGGGCTCCATAGCGTGGCCTCGCTCCCAGCACAGGTGAGGTCTGGGCCCTTCCTTCAGGGGCCACCCTACCTCTGTGCTGTTCAGCGTCTGCATGTGCAGCTCGTGGGCCCTGAACCTCCCAAACAAACCCCTTGAGGGGTGCCCATCCTGGGAAAGGACAGACACCAGAAGGTGACCTCCTGGCCAGTTTGTGGTGTTTCCTCTGACCCCCAAGGGCAGTACTGTACAATACGCTGCCTTGTGTGGCACTTCTATGAACACAGCTGGCCTGTACCCTATAGAAAACAGAAAAGTGGGGTTAGGCAGCAGGTCCGGAGGGTAGAGGGGTGGCGTCCATGCCTGCCAAACAGCCTAACTATGGCCTTAGGGGAGGTGTACCCCTCTGGTCTCAGAGTAGGAGCAAACTTCCAGGGACCCTCCAGCACCCTTTCCTTGTGGTGCCCTCAGCCCCGCTCTGCACTTCAGTAGTCCTGCTGTCCTGTGCGTCCTTCCTGCCCTGGTCCCCATGTCCAGAGGAGCTTCTGCTTCTTCCTCTTCTTTCCCTTCCACCCCAAAGTCCCACACCTCTGTAAGCCATCCAGAACAACAGCCTCACACTAAGGCATAGAAAATATACAAGCCAGAAACAGCACAACTGCCCATCAGTAGGACAAGGGATAACTAACCTGTGAAACATTCATCCACAAAACATAACATAGCAATGAATGAACAAACTAGTTACATACAACCACATGGATGAATTTCACAAAATATTGGCTGGAACAAAAGAATACAATTATGTGCTGTTTGATTCCATTCATAAGTTCAAAAGCAGGCGAAACAAAGGTGTTCTTTGGGGGCGCACTGTTTGGCGAGGACTGGTAGGAGATGAGTAAGTGTGACGAATGCTGCAGAGCGGTCTGGAGGCCTGTGGGAGTCGGGACTGAGCGAGTCAGGAAAGGGAAGTCAGGGCGAAACTAAGGCCTGAGGGATGAAGAAGGAAAGAGCGGGAGAGATGCTGAGCCACTGCTGTCCTTTCATTTAGCCCTGACAACAACCCTTGAAGGTAGGTAGGTATTATTCCCATTTTACAGATGAGTAAACTGAGGCTTGGAGGTGAAGAGCCCAGTCCAAGGTGACCCAGCTAACATGTGGCAGAGTAAGGACTTTAGCTCCAGCCTACATGACTCAAAAGCCATAAGTGAGGTGGCTGTTGTCACAGTCAGGGCCAGGAAGGATGGTGGTGTCTGGTTATGGAGCGAAGTGGATGTGCGGGCTCAAGAGTGACACCGACAGTAGCACTGATGTTCTGCGGGCTAGCGAAGGATCAATCGGAGGTGACTCCCAGCTTTTGCCTCGATCGTCTAGGTGGACAGTGATTCACATTCACTAAGATGGAGAAAAGGGAGGGATAGGTTTGGAGAAAAACACCTCATTCATCTAAATTTGATACATTCTATTTCAGTTAAAAAAAGAAAGTTGATTAAATGAAAACAAAACGGAGGTGATTCCATGCCTAGAACCCTGGCGCTGTGCCCACCCCTCCTTCAATCCCAGCGTTCTCATACACCCTGCATCCCCCTTCCAATGTCCTCACGTGCGCTGGTTCTTTCTGACATTGTGTCCTCTGATACTCAACCCCAAGCAGATCATATCTGGGAGGACCACCCAGAAGATGCTGCCCTTCGCCACGTGACCCACCACCTCCCCTGTGCTTTCTCCTGGTCTCTCCCAGCCTCTCCCTTCTCTGCAGAGGCTCTATAAGGGCAGGGACTGCTTGTGTGCCTCGGCTCCTCAGGGTGGAGTCCCCCACGTCCTTCTAGTCCTCAGACCATTCTCCGTGTGTAGGGCCGGCTTCGTGGGCATGCAACCTCTGTTGTCGCACAGAGCCCCGAGCTCGGAAGGGCCCACCTTTGACTTAATGCTCCTCTGTTGCAGTCTTGAAATTCCTAATATATTTAACAAAGGGCCCTGCATTTTCATTTTGCTCTGGGCCCCACAAATTATATAGCTGGTTCTGTGCATGTGTCTACATCATAATGATGTGAGCCAGTGAGTGGCAGCCTTCCTTCCCTCTTGGTGACAATGAACCTCATTTCCAACTAGGAAGACCCACTGCTTCAACTCACAGGGAAATAAAGCAAAAAGGGGCTCACTTCCTCTGTTTCGATGAAATACACAGTTTTATGTGTAGTTTTATGGGTACTAATTTAGGAGGGAACCCTTGGGAATAGAATACCAAAATAACAAATTATGCTCCATTAAGTGTGGCTAATTGTTTCTTTACAGCTCAGAGCGGAGCACACCTGAGTTGCTTTGGCACTCACAGTTACAGGTAGGGAGGTAGGTCTGCTCAGATACACCCTAGGGCCCCTGGGCAGGCGGAGGAGGAGGGAGCAATTTAGTACCAGTTCAGCATCTGAAATCTGAAATGCTCCAAAATCTGAAAGTTTCTGAGCACTGACATGACACTCAAAAGAAATGCTCATTGGAGCACTTTGGGTTTTGGATTTTTGGATTAGAAATGCTGAACTGGGCCGGGAGTGGTGGCTCACGCCTGTAATCCTAGCACTCTGAGAGGCCGAGACGGGCAGATTGTTTGAGCTTGGGAGTTCGAGACCAGCCTGAGCAAGAGCGAGACCCCGTCTCTACTAAAAATAGAAAGAAATTAATAAGACAACTAAAAATATATAGAAAAAATTAGCCGGGCATGGTGGTGCATGCCTGTAGTCCCAGCTACTCGGGAGGCTGAGGCAGGAGGATTGCTTGAACCCAGGAGTTGGAGGTTGCTGTGAGCTAGGCGGACGCCATGGCACTCTCTGTAGCCAGGGCAACAAAGTGAGACTCTGTCTCAAAAAAAAAAAAGAAAGTCTCATACTTTTTCCTAACCCACAACACATACATATGTTCTTTTTTTTTAGGGATTAGGGTCTAGGAAGCACAATTATAATTTGATGTGGAGCATGAGCCCTGAGTTGGTCTTTCTGATTTGATTGTTTAAATAAATACCCGGAAGAAGACTTGAATAAGCATTTGGATTTTTACGGACTCTTTATTAGGATATTAAGATATTGAAAATAATGCATGTTAACCACAAAAAAACAATACTCCACTTTCTTGAAGTGCACATGATATTATGAACAATACGAATGCATTATTTTTTCAGGTTTTACAATTACAATTAGTAATTACCTCCTAAGTTGATGCAGAGAGTAAAATTACTATGAGTTAAACTTCTGTTCACAATGTACAGTATTTTGCATATACTGACTTTACCTAAAAAGTTTTATTTCCAAAGTTGTGTTAAATGCCTGGTGCATATATTGTTATCAAGCAGTTGTTCTCATTGTCTTCTTATACATGCAAACGTTTTGCTAAATATAAATCTACAGGTACCACAGCTGCATATATTTCTGAAGTGGTTACAACAGTGGAGGATGCTGGAAAGTTGGAATTCTGTCAAATCTTAATTCAAAACAGGAGGTTCTCATCTATGTCTTCTGTAAAACAAAAACCAAAAAAACATGTTTAGAAAGTAGCTAGAGTAGAAGCATAAACAATGCTGGGGGATTAGAGAAACCATCGAATAAGGCAGAATAATGGTGATTCTCAACCCTGGTAGGGCATCGACATTACTCATGAACTTTCACAGACATATATTTTTAGGCCTCTCCCCTGGCTTCTGAAATCAGAAGCCCCAGGGGTGGGCCAATGACATGCAGACATTCAGAAAATTCTGCAAGTAATGCTGATGCAGGGTTGAGGACCACTGCTAGGGAAGCCAAGAAGCGCCAAGCATATTAATCTATAAGGGAGCTAAAATATAATAGAAATAGACAGAAGTGTAGTGCCAATTAAATCAAGTTTTCGATTGAAAACTTGTTAAAGGACTCGTTGTCACACCTATGGAAGAAGACAGCATCTTCTAGAGGACATAAGACTCCTTACCATGTGGCCTGCCCTACTCAATCATTGGTAAACAAATTTCTAAAGCACATTAATTTGAGGCACACTGAGCTACTGTTCTGTCTGGAGCAGCAGGTAATTTTCCTGCCCAATTTATGTTTAGCCCTGCAGAGTGAGAGAGATTATAGACTTTGATATATTTCTTTTGAGCACCGGCTTCATTTGTAAAATGAAGGTAATAATTTAATTGCTTACAAATTTACTTATATTTGCATGCATAGTCTTTTTCTTCTTTCTGTTGTTCAAACGAGAGATGTCATTTTTGTTGACCTTAAGGCTAATTTTCTCTATCTGTGCTCAAGATCCCTTCTGACCTTCTCAGGATTCTCCTTCTATTTTCCTCTTTTTTATTTTTACACCCTCAACCTTTCCTCCCCCCCCCCCTCCCCCCGGGCTCTTCCATTAGCATTTATATATCCTGTTTATTCAGCCTCTGGGACAGTGCCCAGCTCTTAGCTAGTCCCTAAGCGAAGATTTGTTGAGCAAATGAATGAAGGAGTGGAATGCTCAAGACTCTTCCATTCTTAAAAATGCTTCCTCCCCTCCACCTCCCCCTCTAGCTCTTTCCTGCCGTCAAACCCTCACTCTTTACCCTTTTCTCATCTCCCATCCTTTCTCAACCTGCAGAATCTGGCTTCCATCCCTATCATTCCGCCCAACTGCTCTTACCAAGGCCACCCAGGATATCCATATTTCTACATCCAATGAACACGCTCATTCTTTCATCTTCCTTGACATCTCAGCAGCATTTGACACTGTCGATCTCTTCCTCCTCTTTGGAACACCTCCTTCGACGTGGCGCTATCCTGATTTTCTTCCTTCATTTCAGGAGAAACTTTCCATTCTCCTTAGTGAACTCCTTCTTCCTCCTCTACCCATCATCTAGATGTTGTTGTTCTTCCGTGTTCAATCCTAGACCCTTCCCATGTAACTCAACACATTTTCCTTGAGGAATTAATTCCCTTTCCTGGTGTCAGTTGCTCTTGAATGCTCATGATAATCCCCAAATATGTATTTCGGTTCCAAAACTCTATCTTGAAATGCAGACCCAGATATTCAGCTACCAGCAGTATATGGCTCCCAAGTACTTTTGTCCAATGTATCCAAAATGGAATTTGTCATTTTCCCCAAATCTGCTTCTGTTCTTGTGATTTCTCTCTGAGTGGAAGGTGCCTCTGTTTACCCTGCCTGCCCCGCGCCAGGAACCTAGGCATTGTACTTCTCTTTCTCGCAATCTGTCACCTGTCTGCCCCCTGCCCCCCTCATATTTCCTACCACCTTCCTATTTCTATACGCTGGACATCTGGAGTATGCTTATGTTTAAAAATATATCCTCAATATGTTCACTTCTCTTTTTTCCCTCTGTCACTTTCCTAGTTCAAGTTCTTATCAACTCTTGCCTGGATTTACCCCAACATTCTCTCAACTGTTCTTTGGCCTCTCTGCAAAGAGGAATCTTTCTTAAATACCATCCCAAGGAAATCACTCCCTTGTTGAAAACATTTTGGTGATCCCCCAGTACTCTTAAGATAATGTCTTTAAATGGCTTAGTAGAACCTGTATGATCTAACTCGTTCTCCCCATTGGTATCACTTGGAAGGTTTTCTAAGGATTAGCATGGATGCATGTCAAGGCATGGTATGTCATAGGCACTAAATAAATGAAGACTACTCCACCTCTTAATTGGACCCCATTTTTGTAGATAAGGAAAATGAGACTCGCTTAGGATAAGTGGCATGCCCTCATTCACATAGCTAGTTAATGACAGAGTTGGAATAGTTGAGCACATGTAGTTCAGATCACAGGCAGTAAAAATTCAGTAAAAGACTGGCTAAAATTTATCTTCTCATTCTGTGAATTTCTCAACTCTGAGGGAAGGACGGGTTTACTTACAAATAGAGATTTGTTTTGTCTTCCTTAGCTACATCCCAAAGCAGGAACTTGTTTACTTGTTCTGACTATTTAATATCTGCTTTATTGGTTTATTATGTGATAATTTTTTCCTTTCTTCAAAATAACGTAATGACCGCCAAACCACAGTGCACAAACAAGATCATTAGTAGCTTTGCAAATGACTGGACTTTAAGTCCTTCCTGCTCCTCCCAGACAGCCGCCCAGCAAAGAGCCTGAGTGAGCTCACATGCTGAAGGGCTGCCACAAGTTTTGCAAAAGGAAAAGTGAAATGCACGTGGTTTTCTTAAATCAATGGCCTCTGTTCAAATTTGCCTTTTTATTACTTCTTTAAAATCACATGTCACACAAAAGAGCATACACAAATATGTCCTGTTCCAGCTGAGTTTTCCCCTCGTGATAATGGTGGGGTCAGGTGTGGTGCAGGGCAACTATATTTGGGTCTGTTTTGTCTTTTTAATATGGGAATTGGGAAAAACAGTGTTAGCTATTTTTAGGGATATATTTGAATTTTTATAAGCACTCTGCTTGTGGAATAGATGTTAGAAAGAAAATTGACATTATTTGTATGGGTCTGGGCCTTACTAGCTTATTAATTTCATATCAATGCTAACAGCATTAAAATAGTATGTGGTATGCAGCCTCCAAGATGGCCTCCAGGATGGCCCCCAGTGGTCTCCCTCCCAAACTACAGCAGGGTTGGTCAGGGTGACCGACAGAATATGGCAGAAGCAATGGTATGTCACTTCTGAGATTAGGTTATAAAAGATATTGGGGCATCAGGTGTGGGGTCTTGGATGTTCTCTCTCTCTCTCTCTCTCTCTCTCCTCTCTCTCCCTCTCTTTCTCTCCCTCCCTGCTTGACCTGGAAGCAACCAGCTACAGATACCATGCCGTGAGCAGCCCTGTGGAGGACAGGCCTACATGGCAGACAGCCATATGTGAGTGAGCTTAGAGGCAGATGCTTCCGCCCTGGGCAGGACATCAGATTACTGCCACACTGGCTGACAGCTTGACTGCAACCCAATGAGGGACCCTGGGCCAGAACATCCAGGTCATCTACCCCAGATTCCTGATCCTTGGAACTGTGAGAGAGATTTTAAACTGCTAAGTTTTGGCATAATTTGTTACGCAGCATAGACAAGTAATACATAGAACTAGGTGCTTACAAAAATACACATTCTTTGCTTATTTCACAGAATGATATTGTAGAGGTAAAGGACTGACCCTTTCTGTTCACCTGTTTATTAATAAATAGTCACACTCTCAGCTCTTTCTTTCTAATTACAAGGCATTATACATATGTATGAGGAATATTTTTGAAGCGAAGGTTGCACAAGTTACTTCTTTTTGGGAATTCTGACCTTTGAAGAACTTACTTTTCTTTACTGCATGGCTGCAAATTTATCCCACATACATCCTAGACATACGTACAAAACCTCTGTTTTAGAGGTTTGATGTTCAGTGTTGGATTACATTCTGTGAGCTTTTTTTTTTCTTATTTATTTATTTTAATCAACAAATAAAAATTGTATGTATTTATCATGTATAGCATGATGTTTCAAAATATGTATATGTCAGCCGGGCGCAGTAGCTCATGCCTGTAATCTTAGCACCCTGGGAGGCCAAGGCAGGTGGATCACTCAAGGTTAGGAGTTCGAGACCAGCCTGAGCAAGAGCGAGACCCCTGTCTCTACTAAAAATAGAAAGAAATTATCTGGACAACTAAAAATATATATATATAAAAAATTAGCCGGGCATGGTGGCGCATGCCTGTAGTCCCAGCTACTCAGGAGGCTGAGGCAGAAGGATGGCTTGAGCCCAGGAGTTTGAGGTTGCTGTGAGCTAGGCTGACGCCACGGCACTCTAGCCTGGGCAACAGAGCAAGATTCTGTCTCAAAAAAAAAAAAAAATGTATACATCGTGGAATGGCTCATTTGAACTAATTAACATATGCATTGCTTCACAGACTTACCATTTTTGTGACAAAATGTGAATGCTCATTTTTTTTAACATCTTTCAAATCTTAATTACTGCAAACATACTTGCTCATCATAAAAGTCAACTCTCACTTGGATAAAGTAAAGGAAGTAGATCAAGACATAACCTCCCAAAACAAATGTCTAAATTTAAATTTTTCCGCTGCAGGCATGAAGAAAGAACTCCCTGACCTTTTTTCCCCCTCCCATCACTGAAAATGCAGCCATGGGTCAGTTGTGGGTTAAAGGAATAATATCCTAGCACAACTTGCGATGTAAGATCTGGTCGTTAGTGTGTTGGTAACGAATTCCCCTCGCCAGAAGCAGCTTGCTGTTTTACTCTTCGTGCACCATTTTTAAAGGTTTCACCCAAGACCCAGGTTAAGGAGGGATCTAAGAAAAGGAAGGTCATATGGCCTTATGAGAGTTGTCACAGCTGTCTGAACTCACGTTGCCTTCGTAGGCTCAGCCAACTACTGAGACCTCGGGTATGCGTGTTCACCCTCGTCGCCCTTTGAGAACAGAATGTCACAAAGGCAGTAAGAAATGACCTTACAATGACAGCAGGTGCAGCAAGGAGTCCTCTCTGGGGATGCCGCCATCTTTCTGTCTCCAGCTTTCTACCTGAACATCAGCAGTGCCTCTCTGGGAGTCCTGCAGGGCGCGGGGCTTGTCTAGGGGAGAGAACACCCCTCTCCTTTGGCTCATGACGGATTTACCTTCTTTAATTCCAAAGCAGTGGCCCCACTCCTTCAAGGTGATGTGCTTGTCCTTGTTGGGGTCACACTCCTCGAAGAAGCGGGTTATGCAGTGTTCCATGGGCACCAGAGACGCCCGCAGAGGAGCCAGCTCAGAATGCGTCAGGACTCTGCAGAGGAATGAACGGCAGCCCATTAATCAAGTAGTTTGTGCATGAAGACTTAACTCTTAGGATCCCAAGGATGTTTTTCTTCCACAAGGTAACTGTGCATGCCAAATAAATAAACTCTGACGAGAAGATGCAAATGAAATAAGCCATTTGTGGGTAAGGTTGACAGCTTTTGGGAGGTTGATTTCTCTCTTTGTTGGGAACCATCCTCCCCCCCCACCCTAAATCCATAGGGCTGTGCCCAGCAATCGTGTTTGTACGACCTGGTTCTCACGCACTGGCCCTGCCTGATTGTGCCACATGCAGACACGTGACTCAAGCGCAGCCAATCAGGTTATCTTGGGAATTTAGGATCAAGAATGAGAAAGTTGAAGGAGTCTCCGTGGGAAGCTAGACTTTAACATGTAAACTGGGGAGCTGTGGTGTAGCCACATTCTGCTATTTTCAAAGCAGCTTTTCATTTAGACTCCTCGCCATATTTGTTTGGCGCTTCAATATTCTAAAATGGAACTGGGAAATCTCCTAAATCTGTTTAGATTTTCCTTTGGCCTAGAGATGTAGACAATACATCATGATCCGGTGATGGGAAGGTATTTACCTATCCGTAGGATGCTGGTCAAGCTCACTAAACTGCCAGTGCACGGGGTACACATACATGTGGTAGTTTTTCTTAAAGTCCCTTAAGAGAAGGTCAATGGGATGGTCCCCAGCCAAGAGTCTCTTTTCATCCAGGTAAATTTTCTTGACCTGGAATCAGGAAGGGAGAAGACTGTCAGACCACTGCTGGAATTGTCACTTGCTAAACTTGACTTGAAGAGTAAACTCTCCCACCCCTGCCCCCAAAACAGCTCCTATCAAGGTCATTGGCCAATTCTCCAATTCTCAGTCCTCAACTTACAATCTATAAACAGTGCCTGACACAGTTAATGCGTACTCTTTTTCTGTTTTATTTTTCTTTATGGCATGTTTCATCCCACCTGACGTATCTTATATGTATATTTGCTGATTTGATTATATTTGCATAAATGCTTATTTGAATATATTTATATAATTGGATGTATGCTTACATATTTGCATATGTATGTATATATATACAAATATATACACACACACATATACCTATCTGTTTAGAGTTTATCTCCGCCTAGAATGTAAACTCACCAAGGCAGAGATTTTGTTTGGTTCATTGCTGTATCTCCAGTACTTAGATCAATTCCTGGCACCCAGGGTGCACTCAGTAACTATTTGATGTATAAATTTTCTCCGGAAACTTCTGGAATCAATAGTCTGCACTTTTTTCTTAACATATTACTGATATTGTGCGTAATGAATTTCCTTTGTATCATACATCTATGTCTGGTCTATGAGGGCAAATAAAAATGTATATATTTAAATAATATATTTGGGCCTGACTATATAAATGCTGAATTTATGTTGACGTCACTCAACCAGAGCTTGCTCTGGGTATGAGTTAAAGAGCCCTTATTCAGATCACTGCCCTTTGCGGGGGGGACGGGGTGGTGTGGTGGTATCCGAAACCTTGTGGCATGAATAGTGGCCACCGCTATTCTGTTAATCCAGGTGGGCTAAACAGGTCTGGGGGAGCAGCGTGGGCTTCTGCCAGTAGGGAGAGGTAGGTAGTTTTCCTTCCGCCAACACCTTTTGTCCTCAGGCCCTGTAGACAGACACTTGGGAAGCTAACCCGCAGATAACTTACTTTATTTCTCTGCTTCTCATTGAGATACCCAGCGTGCTCAGACTTAGCTTCATAAAGCTGCATAAGGATATTCTTGAGCCAGTCTCTCATGCGTAGGGGAAACTGAGCCACTTCAAAGTCCGTACAAGCAGGAATAGCTGTTACAAGCAGAAAGTATTTTTATTTTAACATTTTATTTACTTATTTATTTCAGGATGTTACAGGCGTACGAACTTTCTGGTTACATAAATTGCTTTTCAGGCTGAGCTCGGTGGCTCACGCCTGTAATCCTAGCACCCTGGGGGGCTGAGGCGGGAGGATCGCTTGAGGTCAGGAGTTTGGGACCAGCCTGAGCAAGAGCGAGATCCCCGTCTATACTAAAAATAGAAAAAATTAGCCGGGCATGGTGGCGCATGCCTGTAGTCCCAGCTACTCGGGAGGCTGAGTCAGGAGGATCGCTTGAGCCCAGGAGTCTGAGGTTGCTGTGAGCTAGGATGATGCCACGGCACTCTAGCCCGGGCAACACGGTGAGACTCTGTCTCAAAAAAAAAAAAAAAAATGTTACAGATGTTAAAAATCATTGGTCTATGCACACACTGGTCGTGTGCAGACCTGCAGATATCCTTGAGAGAGCAGAAGACAGAGATGATACCTAGGTCCCCAGGGAGAAGGAGAAATGATTCTTGGGATGCTCTTTGTTTCTTGGATATAGAATCTCATCAAGGAAGGACCAAGACCCCTGTATTCCAGAATTTTGGACAAAGTCCCAAAACATTCTATTGAAAAATTTCTAATATTTTTATCCAATACATAGAATGAATATACCACTGAATTTTTCTCCCCAAGTTTTTGCTTTCTGAAAGAGACCAACTTTACCAG
>CAUYSK010001013.1:0-19892 GCA_963575035.1 Avahi laniger
CTCCTTATTTTTTTTATTTTTTTATTTTTTGAGACAGAGTCTCACTTTGTTGCCCTGGCTAGAGTGAGTGCCGTGGCGTCAGCCTAGCTCACAGTAACCTCAGACTCCTGGGCTCAAGCAATCCTACTGCCTCAGCCTCCCAAGTAGCTAGGACTACAGGCATATGCCACCATGCCCGGCTAATTTTTTTCTGTATATTTTTAGCTGTCCAATTAATTTCTTTCTATTTTTGGTAGAGACGGGGTCTCGCTCTTGCTCAGTCTGGTCTCGAACTCCTGAGTTCAAACAATCCTCCCGCCTCGGCCTCCCAGAGTGCCAGGATTACAGGCGTGAGCCACCGCACCCGGCCCAGAATCTTTATCCACAGTGCTTTATCTCCTAAATGTGCTGAGCCTAACACAAAGTCATGCTATCTAATTTCATTTTTCATCTAATTTCATTTTTTTGGAGACAGGGTTTCACTCTGCTGCCAGGGCTAGAGTGCAGTGGTGTCATCACAGCTCACAGCAACCTCAAACTCCTGGGCTCAAGCGATCCTCCTGCATCAGCCTCCTAAGTATCTGGGACTACTGGCACACATCACCACACCTGGTTAATTTTTTTTTACTTTTTGTAGAGACGGGATCTTGCTGTGTTACTGGTCTCGAACTCCTGGCCTCCAGTGATCCCCTGGCCTTGGCCTCCCAAAGTGTAAGGATTACAGGTGTAAGCCACTGTTCCCGGCCTGCTCCATCATTTTATTCATTTATTTCATTTCTTAAAATGGATGTTGTACAACCAGTTTTCTACAGCAAATTTACTACCTAGCTTTCTCATAGTACAGTCTTTCTTTCTTACATTATATATCCCTAGTTTTTAAAAAACTCTAATTATTCCATCTTTCTCTTATATTCATTCATTCCTTTCTTATCCCACTCTCTAAATAGTAATATTATAGTAGTTCTATCCTTAGCTTCCTCTTTCCTTCTTTCTCTACATACTTTTCTTCAGTGGTCTTATCTACTCTCAGAGCTTCAACTCACTTCTATTTGGGTAGCTCCTTACAACCTCCCCCATTTTATAACCCTTACTTCCAACTGCTTGCTAGATGATCATACTATGAATAACTACAGTGTACTTCAAACATGTATTATAAAACCAAAGCATTATCCTCTTTCCTTAACATCCCCAGAGTTGAGTCATTCCATCCTAATCTTCCCACTTCTCCATTTATCTCTCCTTTCCAGTTCCACTGCTACTATGCCCAGATTCTATTATTTTGTCTCTTATAGACTACTATAATTGGTCTTACTATCTCTAGTTTCTTATTCCTGAATCGTACTGCAATAATTTACTTATATCATATCCCTTTGCTCAAAACAAAAAACCCTTTCAGTGACCTCTAACTAGAATATAAGTTCAAATTCTCTGGCATTACATTCAAGGATCCATTTTAATATGACCTTAGGGGACAAATAAATAAATGATGTCATAAACTATATTTATGTCATTATTTCTCACTACTCCTTTATAGGTCCTCTATATCTAGGTAAAATTCATTATTCCTTATTTTCTCTTTCCATTTTTCCTCCCTTTAAAGATATTCTCTTTGCCTGAAATGCTAATTCTCTAATAATTTACCTATCAAATTTTACCCAAATTCTTCCATACTCATGTCAGGTATCACGTGACCTATTAAATATTCTCTCTCCACAGTGGTCTGATGAAACCCTTTCTCCTCTGAAATTTCATTAGTTCTTCTTTTTTATCTATTATGTACTTACCAAATATTGTTTCTTATTGTAGCTATTTGAGTGTATGTCTCTTCTCTTCTCTTGGTATTTAGGCTCCCTGAAGGCAGAGGCCATGTCTGGTTCATTCTATAACTCTCTGCCTGTCCCAACCCCAGTATGTAATTAGGGCAGTTTCTAGTACAGAGAGGCCATTCAAATAAGAAACAAACGTGGATCAACTGGAAAGAATAAAAGAAAAGTGGAGATAGCCAAGATCTAATAAAAGATCATTATACTTACCTATGTGCAAAGAAAAGTAGAAGTTCGTGGGGTTGTGACAAACGTAAGTATTAGTAGGAGGGTGAACTGCTAAAAGGAAATTGAAGATAATTGTCAATAACTCCAAATCTGGAGGAGATCCAAGGACTTCTGCTATAATTTTCACAAATGATCTACAAACCTCTCGGGGCATGGATGTGAGCTGCCCCTCTTTGTGTTCCTGAAAAAATAAAAATCAAACTCTCGTTAGATTTAAAGAACTGTCAATTTAACTAAGATTTTTATTTAGGCAAGATATTCTTTTTAAGATAGAATTCTGTTGGTTTACAACCTCAGTCTTACCATATTTATCATTAAATTGAGTTGCTATTTCTTAAGTCAAGCAATCTTGTTATTAAAAATTCGTTAAGGCCGGGCTCAGTGGCTCACACCTGTAATCCTAGCACTCTGGGAGGCTGAGGCAGGAGGATTGTTTGAGCTCAGGAGTTCGAAACCAGCCTGAGCAAGAGCGAGACCCCGTCTCTACTAAAAACAGAAAGAAATTAATTGGACAACTAAAAATACATAGAAAAAATTAGCCGGGCATGGTGGCACATGCCTTTAGTCCCAGCTACTCGGGAGGCTGAGGCAGAAGGATTGCTTGAGCCCATGAGTTTGAGGTTGCTGTGAGCTAGGTTAACGCCACGGCACTTACTCTAGCCAGGGCAACAGAGTGAGACTCTGTCTCAAAAAAAAAAAAAAATTCGTTAAAATTGATGGCAACTTAATTCTAGCCCATTTACCTTAATTATCAGAGGCAAAGTTATATTATAGCACCCACAAGGACTCAGAAGCCAAACTCCCGAAGTTTGCATTCTGGCTCCTCCACTCACTAGTGGTCTTAGGTATGTTATTTAACATTTCCATGCCTCAGTTGCTTTGGCTAATATGGGAATACTACTAGTGCTACTTCACAGGATTGCTCCAAGGATTAGAAAACATAAATTCTTTCACTAGTGCCTCACATGTGGTAAGCCCCATGTGAATATTAGCTACAATTAGCATTACCATCACTACTATTACTATTACTACTACGACTACTACCAGTACTACTACTTCTTCTTCCATTGCTACTACTACTACTAGCATGGGATCAGGAGGGAAAATTTCCGATAGACAAAATTAGTTACATTAATGCAGTGTGCTCTAGTTTACAAAGTTCTTTCTCTATGAGAGGTTTTATCCTCATTTCTAGAGTATGAGGCTCATATTTGACTAGCATATACTACACAGAAAGTATGCACGTAGTACAATTATAACTCAAATGCAGGTCACTGAACTCTTTTTACTACATCATCTTGTGCGTGGAATAAGGAGATTTGGTAGAATGCTAAGCAATTACTAAAAATAAAGATGATATAAATAAATTGTTTATATCCTCCAATTCCACCTCCCCAATGGATAGCAACTGGCCTCTTGATCAAGGGTATGGGAGGTAAACTTCCTCATCTTCCCTCTCCCTATGTCCAAATATATATCTCTACATCTACTCTTCTTCATTTACTCTTGTGTATTGCTGAATTGAGGTACTTAAAATGTACATGTGAATTTTAAAATATTTTAGTCTAACCACCTCAGATTTAAGAAGAGAACATTAAATCTACAAAAGGAAAAAAACACAAAACCCCTTTGCTCAGATCTCACAACTGTCAAGTGGTGATCTAAGATAGGAACCTAGATCTCCTGACTTCCAATATAGAGCTATTTCTGTTACAATCATATGCCTTTCTTCTAAATCATACCCCTTGTATATTCTTAACTTTCCTGGTTGCAACATCAGTTAATCATTGCTAAGTCCATGATAGCCCAAGTTTCCTCAGTCTTGCACTCTCCACTAACTTCATACAAATAGTTACTAGTATACTATTTCATGGGGGTTAAAATCCCTTAATTTGACCTTTTGTTAACATTCTGTTTCTCTTTTTGCTTTTGCTGCTGGATTTTTTTTTTTTTTTTTTTTTTTTGAGACAGAGTCTCACTTTGTTGCCCGGGCTAGAGTGAGTGCCGTGGCGTCAGCCTAGCTCACAGCAACCTCAAACTCCTGGGCTCAAGCAATCCTTCTGCCTCAGCCTCCCAAGTAGCTGGGACTACAGGCATGCACCACCATACCTGGCTAATTTATATATATATATATATATTTTTTTTTAGCTAATTTCTTTCTATTTTTTTAGTAGAGATAGGGTCTCGCTCTTGCTCAGGCTGGTCTCCAACTCCTGAGCTCAGACGATCCACCCGCCTCAGCCTCCCAGAGTGCTAGGATTACAGGAATGAGCCACTGCGCCCAGCCTGCTGCTGGACTGTTTAATAAACATTTATTATCTCACTATCTCCAATGGTCCACCACACATGCTGCCTGAAATCTGGTTCTTGCCTTCTCCACGCTACGGAAATCTTGCAAGTCATTAAGAATTTCCAAGCTGGCGTGGGGGACAGGGTGTGTACAAAAAAAAAGAAAAAAAGAATCGGACTTAGTGGGGAGGGGGGCAAGTGCAACATATGTAACCTAAACATCTGTACCCCCATAATATGCTGAAGTAAAAAAAAAAAAGGGAAAAAAAAATTTCCAAGCCAATGGTCCTTTATCTGTCTACATTTTCTCTGAACTTTCTACATCATTTGGCTCAAGGTACCACCTCCTTCTATGTATGTTCTTCCCCTCTTATCACCCCTGGCTTTCACTTTATTGAGTTTCCTACTTCTTCTCTTACCTCTTCAATTACTCTTTCTATCTCTCTTTCAATAGCCCCTTTTTCCTGTTTCACACCATGAAAATGGATATTTCCTGAAGTTCAACCTTCAGCCCTCTATGATTCTCACTACATTTGTCTATCTTGTAGTGCTTACCTAGCCCCATGGCTTCGCTATTGTAAGTGCCCAGCAGTCATTGTCACTGAACGTCCTGCTGTAACCTCAGCTACAGAATATATAAACTACAAGAATATCACACTGTCATATGACCTCACTGAAAATTGGCCAATAAATTTCAAAATAGATATACAAAGACACAAATTTAGAGGAAAACTGATGCATAATTGATGCATAAAACATTCAGAAAGCAAGGGGCCTGAGAGATCACCGTATTATATTCCTGACAACAATAGTCTAATCTACCATAAGGGCCAAGAAAGGTCAAAAAAAGTATTTTTTTTTCAGAATTCATTCATTTAACAAATATTTACCAGGCACCTATGTGTGCCAAGTACTGAGGTTACAGTGTGATCAACAAAAAACATATCATTGCCACTGTCAGGAGGTACACAGAGGGAAATAAACCATAATCTCATAAAAAAAATAAAACTAACAAATTGTACATGCACAGAATGTGAGTAAGGATATAAAGGGGAAGGGGTTAATTTAGATGGAAAGGGCAGGGAAAGCATCTCTCAGGAAGAAGTTTAAAGTTGCCGCAAGAAGGATAAGCAAGAGTCGGCCAGATGAAATGGATGAGATTAATAACTTTTAAGGCAAAAAGAACACTATATTCCCTGATGTGGGAGAATGCCTCACTTGTTTAAGGAAGGGAAAGAAAGCCAGGGAGGCTGAGTAGCGTAAGATGAGGCTGGAGTGGTTGTCAGATTATATAAACCTTATTATAATTGTCACAGGTTTTGGATTTTAGCCCAACTTCAATGAGAAGCCCCTAGTGCCACTAAAGCAAAGGCACTAAAAGTGTAAAATATTACTGATTCCACGGAGTATCCGTACTTATCTAACTTGACAAAGTTCCAATAGATGCCTTTGACATTTTTAAAAAACTTGGATAACAGTCTGCACATAAAAGAGCATCTGTAAATGCAGAGAAAAAAATTTAACTAGAAGCCAGGTCACAGCACATACATTATAATGTAACTGGTGAAATTAGTGCCACTTTTTAATATAATTTTTGGATGCATTTTCAAGATGCTAATTCTTTTAGTAAATTTATACTTATTTAAACAATGCATACTTATAAGTTTTTATTTAAGGAATATGGAACAAGTTAAAATTAATCAACTAGTGAGCACAACATGGTAGTAAAACTCAGTGGAAAACAAGCAGGTGGGACGGGGGAGAAGGGGACGGGTAAATTCACACCTAACAGGCACAAGGCATGCTATCTTGGTGATGGGCATACTTATAACTTTGACTCGAATGGCACAAAAGAAATTCATGTAACCAAAACGTTTGTACCATCATAATACTTTGAAATTTAAAAATATTAATCAATTATGATGTTTAAGACACCACAAAATTATTATTATATCCCAACATAAAAAAAATCTCAGAAATTTAGTAGTTGTTCTTTTGTAATTGAGTTAGGAATGATGACAATGTGAAGATCAAGCTATAAGAGGCAGGAGTTGAAAAACTCCCCTGCTATTTGTTGAAAGAAGAGAACCTGGATAGTAGAGAAGATGGAAAAGAGAAAAAAATCCCATTGAAAGTCCCACAAAAATTTGATGTCCACAGTATTGAATTATTACACAGAAACAACTGCAGAAAGTATCTCTTCAAAAGTAAAGTTGCATGAAAAGTACCTGCAAAACCTGACAAGTCAGTAGAAAGTGATGAACCACTTGAGCTTTCAATAATTGCTTAATATTAAACATCTGCTGGTGGTGATCTGCTCTGATGAGGACTTCTAGAGCAGCTAGCAGAGTTTCCCAAACACCTTGCTGAGAAAATAAACACACACCAATAAGCACATAGTTACTGAAAAACACGCTGCCTGTTTCTTAGAAGACATACAAAACAGAAAAATACTATAAATACCACAAAATTCAGAAAAATAGTAACAGTTTAGTTAGCTACTTGACATATCTTTTTAATACTTCCATGTTTTGTGGCTGCATATTCTTTGATTGCCTCTTCATATAACAGTTTTGTAATATAATTTTCTATAGGAAGAATAGAAAAATCATTCTCCTTCCTCTAGCATCTTTGAGCTATGTTTATTTTTATTAATAATAGATTAGAAAAGTTTTTTCTAGCTTCACAACTTGTTATCGGTAATGTGTAAATTTTTAGGGACTATTGCCAAATTTGGGAATAACCAATTTTTTAAAATTCTAAAGATACATATACTCTGAATTGCTCTTTAAATAATTATGTTTGATGATAATGTTATTATACTCTAATTAATTGTAGACAATCTAATTTTTTGCAAAAATCCCCAATATCTACCACCAATACCTACTAGAATCCTGCCACATGTGGAAACAACAGTCTACACTAGAACTAAGGAGCCTACGAGCCTATACAGTTAAGACTGCTTAAAACTAGGGCAGAAAGGAAACAGCTCTATACTCATTGCCTGGCTGGGTCCAGCCCATTCATTACAGGTGTTGAGATGCAGTGCCTAGGCCTAAGATCTATCTATGTTGCTTACTTTATGCTTATGATGAAACCTTACTCTACACCTCACCATCCCAACTCCCAGCCAGTGTGGCTCTCTTACTCAGAAATGTGTCCATTTTCCTCTCCTGGACCTGACTCCCCTGACTTTAGCATGCCCCCCTTTCAGAGTTTTCGGTAAATGTGAGCCTTCGACTGATCCCAATGAGCCTATATGCTCCTGCCTGAGTGCAGTCTCCTCAGCCAGCCCAAGCTCTGATCCTTACCCTGCAGCTCAGCATTACCCATGGCTGTTCAAACCTTTGCATGGGAAATAACCTCCAGATTTCTACTTATAATTAACATTACACTGAAGCAATAAATTCATTCTTTTCTTCAGAAGAAGACCCTCAACTGATGAATGGATAAGTAAAATGCGGTATATAAATAGAATGGAATATTATTCAGCCTTAAAAATGAAGTAAATTCTGACAGATGCTACAACATGGATGAACCTTGAAAACATTATGCTAAGTGAAATAAGCTAATCACAAAAAGACAAATTTTATAGGATTTTACTTATATTATTAGATAATCAAAATCATAGACTCAAAAGTAAAATGGTGGTTGCTAGGGAGTGGGGAGAAGGGGGGAAAGGGAGTTATTGTTTAAAGGGTACAGAGTTCTGGTTTTATACAACAAAGAGTTATGGAGATGGATGGTGGTGATAGTTGCAAAACATTGTGAATGTACTTAATGCCACTGAACTGTACCCTTAAAAATTGTTAAGAGAGTAAATTTTGTGTTACATGTATTTTGCCACAATAAAAAAAATAGAAAAAAATTACATATTACATGCCTCTGCTTTATTCCATATCTTCCAGTCAAGCAATAGCTCCTCTAACAGTTTAACATCTTGGATTATAGCATTAGACTCCACATCCAACTTAAACTCTCCATTCTCATTGATGTGAATAATATCTTCACCACAGCAACCTTCGAGAAGAGTCTATAGAAAATTAGTATTAATATAAGATGCATTAATAATTGATTAATCAAAAAATTCAACAGAAATATTAAGTTTTCAATCTTAGCAATCATAACATTAAATTCAAAGGACAATATAAATAATTCACATTTCACAAAATATCTTTGTTTTGTAAAACAATTCAGATTAATAGAAAAATCCAAACTTTCAAATATTTGTAAGTAATTACTAGGTTTCAAACATGGGATAAAACAAACCACATTCTATCTTTACTTTTTAAATCGAATTAATCTGCCATTAGGCTTTAAAATCTTTTCAGAAAAGTAGTAAGGATTTATGGCATAAATGTATGGATCTTGACAGTTTAAAGAGGTGTGGGTGGAAGTAAGGGCAGGAGAATCATCTTTGGCCGTAGCATCAATACCTTCAGAGAAAAATACTTTCACAGTGTTACCAAATGCTTTTAGCTAGAAAGATATGTACGTATATGATGCTAGTGGGATCATAATAAAACTTACACCAATATCAGTGACTTTAAAAACTAACCCTGTAGCAGCCTAACTGCCTAATGGAATGGTATGTCTCCAGGTGTCTGGAAAACTAGGTTGTGTTCCATAATGATGGGAGCCGAAATAAATAAATTCATCAATCTACAGAAGAGGGAATGGCCTGGGAGACATCTGTGGTTCATTCAGATCTAAAGTTTTATCAATTTTTTTTTAACTTTTCTAAAATGCTATAAGGAAAAGAAAAATGTAATTATTCAAATGATGAAAAGAACCAGAAGAGTAACCAGTTTAATTAAATATATACTGAGTTTCCTTCATTTTCTTCAGGAATAACTGAAACACAAAACTATTGTTGAAAGACTTTGATGAAGAGATGAGTATCACTGCAAATGAAACTATAAGAATAAATTTCATGAGGTCATACCTTCAAAATGTGAAAGCCAACAATGCATTTTTGTTTGATCAACACCTGATGAATCATGGAAAGTCCATTACAATTTTCTAATTCATGTACCCTTTGTTGGTTGTATTTAATTAATGAGAGTATAACTTGCAGTGCTAATGCTTGAGTTTCTTCACAGCTACTGAGTTCAACAACCTAAAAAAAAGTGAATATATTTTACTACTAGTTTGTTGAGAGTAAAAATGTAACATGTATGATTATATTCCATTATGTAATATCAATCCACCAGTTTCTATGAAAGTTTATTTTTAATGTTCATACTGTACTTATTTAAGAATTGTGGATAAATAAAACACAGAAAGGCACAAATTCCATGCTCTTTAATCTCTTACATATACTATAAATGAACTAAAATAACATTAACAACCTTAGAGGTCAGTAGCACTTTATAATCAGTGATCTGAAGTATCAGCAAAATGTCTCAAGTTTTTGATAAATTAGTCAATCAACAAACAGGCTCTGAGTTATGTGCTGTGGAAGAAAAAAAGAAGTAAAAGACATGATAACTGCCCCCAGTGGGATTTACTGTCTAATCAAAGAGATAAGATGCACATATAAAAACCACATATTGTGCCTTGTACTTCAATTCTACCAAGGCTTTCTGACAACACACACCTATTATCAAGATAAAGAAGGCAAAGAAGACAAAACAATAGGTATGTCAGGAGAGCACAGAAATCACTCTGACCCCTCTCTGCTTGGTTTAGGGAGGATATACAGAGAGAAAATGGCCTAGAAGGAGAGCCAAATCCTGGAAAGCAGGAATAAAGGGGTGGCTACAGGCAGGGCACAGCCAGAAGAGGGGTAAAGGCCTAAATTGGATGTTCATGGTACGTCTGCAAAGTTGTAGGCTATGCATGTAAGGATTTTAAAGAGACTGAATTTTATTTTTGTAAGGGAGGAGGAAGGATATTAAACAAAGTTTCTAAGTTTTAAATGTGGAAATATACTTTAAAAGTCTTACTGGCAATATCCTGAATGTACGAAGATAAAAATTTAACCTTTATCTCTAGGATGCATTCCCTGTGTAACAATAATCATAACAAAATTATATTCAATACCTTGAGGAAAAAGGAAAAAAGGATGGTCATTTTGAAATTATACAATGGTATAAAAGGAGGTCACAAAATGTTGATGAGGAGTTAAATGAAGGGCTTTTAATTTTTAAAACATTAGAGGACAATCTATTCAACTAGATACTAGTTGCAAAAAAAAAAGTATGAAAAAGAAAGAGGTGGAGAAGGAAAGATAGCTTACAGTATATGGTGAGTCAAATGCTAACATGATATTTATAAGAACACTATCAACAACAAATGCTGATTATTGCAAAATTAATCAAAGGTGGTCCACTAAAGAAAGAAAGCCAGTTAGAGAGACAGTGAAAATTTGACAATGTTGTAGGAGTTATACTTAGGGATAAAATGAAGAAAGTATTCTGAGGATGAAGGAAGATCAAGCTGCTTTAATTAAACATGGATATGGACCCTGAGGAAGTAGAAATGATTTATACCAAAGTGAGACTATTTGTGCCCCCTATTGTAGATTTCAGCAATCCCTAAAATAATCAATCCACAATTACTCACTGCCTATTCTGCATCAGGGAAGCTATTGTCCCTGCTTTCAAACAACTAAATAGAACAGATATTTAAATGATTATTCTAAAATGGTGATCCTGGCCCAAGTCAAACTTTCTATATTTCTGCTCTTTAAAAAAACTCAAAACTCAAATTAAAGGGTTTTTTTTTTTAACTTATTTGTTGATCTTTGGTTTTTTCCATGTATAGCGAAGCTTCAAGGGATAAAAGCCCCACAAACCTTATTTTAAAAGTATATTTCTTTCATATTACTATGGCGTATATTTCTCTTTCCAAAAGCAATTTTACATCTTGTACCTTTAACATTTAATTGTTCTAATTACATTTCTAGTTAATAGAAAACTTGTAAAATCTTCATAAATTAGAAGAAACCTTAATAATCTGTGGCAGAAAGCTTGATGACATCTTCAATATGTAATTTTCTTATCTTAAAAGTTTAATATAGTATAGTATAGCTTTTTTTGGTAATCCAAAAGAAACCGTTAAATTTATCAATAATAAATAAGCAGTTCTCTTTAGACAAAACTATAATCAGTGATTCTTACCCTAGCAAAAAGAAAAACAAAGATCCCAGTTCCACCAATCTCGTGCAAAATGCCTTGCATAGTTTTACATTCGGTAGGCTGGAGATTCTTTAGATGATGAGTTTCTAATACGATGCTCTGAACTTCTTTTGAGCTGAAGGGTCTTTGAGAGAGCTGAGTTTTCATCTGACCTTTAAGTCTAATCACTGGCTCATAGATGGTATACTGAGCAGGACAGTAAGTTGTATAAACAACTGAAAGACTTTCCTGAAATACAAATATTTTCCTTCAGTAACTAAACAAGTTAAAAAGTTATCAACTGGCAAACAGATATTTCAAAGTGAAATGACATCCAACTAATCTTTTTACTTGTTTTAAAAAAGACAGCTAATACACTAAACAAAGATGAACATGAAAAGCAAGGCTGCTTCTCACAAAGCAGTTTCATTTAGCAGCGATCAATAGTATAAACCACAACAAAGTTGAGGAGGATTCCAGCTCTGATCAGTCGTTTAGAATAAATATGAAATTATACTTAATATGAATAACAGCTAAGTCTTATACCACACACATTACATACCAGGCACTGTTCCAAGCACTTACAAATACTGGGAACGCTGGGCCAATTTACCTGAAATTTTTGCTTTGGATTTGCTTACGGGTTGGCTACTTATTTAAAAGTGACTCTAAAGTAAATCTTTCTTTCTAATAGAATAAAATTCTAGACTGTCAGCACACCCAACAAAAATTAAATAGAACTTTCAATATCTCTCCCATGTAAAGGATAGTTGCAATCAGCTTTTGGCTTCCTGTCAAGATTTTCTAAACTACTTTAAAAATTAAGGTAAGTTGGTTTATTTATTTATTCATTTATTGGCAGATATGGGGTCTTGCTACATTGCCCAGGCTAGCCTCCCAAAGTGCTATGGTTACAGGCATGAGCCACTGCATCCACCCAAGGTAAATTTTAAATGTATAATGTGCTTTGAGGTGGTTTCAGTGGTAGCTGCTGCCAAGCCCAGGCTCAGGGAAGTCATACATATTCAGTGACTTCTCAC
Source organism: Avahi laniger (assembly GCA_963575035.1). Lineage (NCBI taxonomy): Eukaryota > Metazoa > Chordata > Mammalia > Primates > Indriidae > Avahi > Avahi laniger. Next base: position 12,481 of record CAUYSK010001013.1, read on the forward strand.
AGATGTTGGTGGGGGCCTTGGGCTTTGATCATTTATGACTCACAGCAATCAGACATATCACTCAGCATATTTGCACACTAAACCAATTACACAGTCTGTTATATATGATTAGGTTGGAAAATAAAGTTTCAACCCTGTAGCAGTTTTAATCAGAAACCTGACCTCATACCTTGACATGAGGGCACCACCTCTCCCTGACCACTCTTTCATGACCTCATAACCTCCAAACTACTAAATCATACTTAAAGAATTTGCTTTCTAAAAAGAGTTTTCACATAAAACCCTTAGAATTTTTATTTGTGATAATTTCTGTTGAGTTTTATCATGACCTATGTTCTTTCAGGAAAAATAAAAAAATTAGGGAAAATTTTTTTAAAAAAACAAGTGGATTAACCAAAAATTAGAGAACAAACACTTGTGTGAGCTCCTCGGTTTCCCTAAAGCGGAGGTTCTCACAGTGTGGTTCCCAATCAGCAGAATCAGCATCACCTAGGAACTTATTAAAAATGTAAATCCCAGGGCCACACTTCAGACCTACTGAATCAGAAGTTCTGGCCCAGTGATCTATATTTTAACAAGTCCTCTGGGTGATTCTGATGCACAATCAGGTGTGCGAACCATTCCTTAAAGCATGTTTTGTGGGGTTTTTTTGTTTTGTTTTTGTTTTTTTTTAATTGAAGCAGAGTCTCACTATATTGCCCAGGCTGGTCTTGAACTCCTGGGTTCAAGTGATCCTCTCACCTAAGCTTCCTGAGGATCTGGGATTACAGGCACATGCTATCATGCCCAAGCATATTTTCTTAATGGTGAGACATTTGGGATGGGATCATCCTTTGTTATACAATAGTGCTCATGTACTATAGAGCATTTAGCATACCTGGCCCTCACCCAATAACAACTGACAACCAGATCCCCCTGCTGCACCTCAACAACAACAACAAGAAAAAATACATTCCAAAACAGCAATCTCCTTCAGGTAAGAAATATCTCTGACCTATAATTGTACTTCTCATAAGAAGCAAGTAGGTATAAAATAAACTAAACCAATAAACTTACTACAGAAATATAATTTCAAGGAAAAGAGGATGTAAGTATAAAACCTGAAATATATTTTGAAAGAAGTCAGAGTTCTAAATTTTTTCAGAAAAAAACATATTCTAAAAAAAGAAAATATTAAGGAACAAAATGAAAAACTTTAGAAATTAATTTATAACTAATTACATATTTCAACAAATGTATCTACATACAGTTACCATAAAATTAAAACTTATAAAATTAAAACTTACAATTAAGAGACTAATGTCCACATCTCTCCTGGTTATAAAAAGTTCTCTGATTTGTTCACATTGCAGAATTTCCTTATTGATATATTTGGAGTAGTCGTTGACTGGCTGGCCATATTTACATGGCATTATAGATGTGTGGTTGGGTCCACAAGCATATAGATAAAAGGCTTCTTGTGAACCAATCTTAGCTCCTGGATAGCATAAAAATAATGGTAGTTATTTAAAACACTCTGACCAGAATTTTTCATAAAAAGCAAGAAACCAAGAGTTATTATTTTTGCCAGATTCTTTCAGTTGTTCACTATATTTTATAAAATTGATAAAATCTCGATTTCCAAATTGGTGTCATGAGAAAATAAGCTATGCCAACTATGATGGAAGATGAATTAATGTATATAAAGGTAGTTGTGAAGCTCTTGATAAAATAAAATTAAACAATTTCTATTTTCTCCTTAAGCCAGAAAACAGGTTTTTTGTTTTGTTTTGATTTACTTAATCAATGGAAACTATATCTTGGTAAATTCCATTTTAAAATAAAATTTGAATTGATATCTTTATTCCTTCCTATCTATTCAATAAACACTGTCTGAAATGCTATTATGTATCAGGTTTAATGAAATATTTTTAAAAATCATGAATTTCATTTTCTCCCTAAAATTTGATATTTGTATAGGATATACTAAAATTACAAATAAAAGAGACAATAAGCTTACTAGTCATGATACTGAATTTTCCAGGATTATAAAATAATGTTGATTTAATATAAGTTTCTCTTTTTTTGGAGAGGGGGAGAGACATTTCTACATTAAATGGATATATCGATTGTTAAGACATATTTAGATTATAAAAATGTTAAAATATTTAAAAAGTCTATCTTAGAATCTTATAAATATGGTACTTATTATAACATAGATGTAGGAACAGAGATCAACATTTTAGCCAGGTTAATTCACTTAGTTTAATACTTATTAACTAGAAAAAAAATAGAAATGCTTCAAAAGGGAAAATATACCATTGAAGAGGAGCAAATTTCCCAGGTCCCATTTTCCAGCCAATTGCAAAAACTCTTCTTGGGATGATAAACAATGGCCGATCAGACAAAATGTTTTATTGCTATCAGATGACAAACTTGTTTTTCTTGGAAGCATAAAATCCAAAGTAACGTCAGGCTTTCTACGTTAAAAACAAAGTTAAATCAATGATTTGAGTGAGTACTAGTATTTTTAAAAATACTTCAAATATTTTTAAAGTATGAATATTTAACAATGGGAAATTCTTGAATAATTTTGTTGGTTCAGTGTCAGATGGCTGGTGACGGGGAGGGAAAGGGGCTGATTCTGTTGTCTTTTGGGCAGAGGTGCTGGTGGTTCGCAAGCACAGGAGTGGGAGCAGAACAGAGATACCTGATGAGCCCACAACAGGCCATGGGAAGTGTGACCGGACATTTACTGCTAGTTTTCTTTGCCACTTGACTTCTGCATATGTACCTTCCTGGTTTACAGGTACAAACCAACCACCTTCTTACTTCCCCACCTCCCCCTAATTTTACAAAGAAGTCTCCCATCTTGGCACATTTCCGAAAATTTTATGTCCTCTATCAGGGCTTCGAAGACTAATCAGAAAAACAATATCACTTCTCCGAATTTTACTCTGTCTAGCCACTGAAATGCCAATGCTTTTTGCATTCTCTGTTTTTTCAGTGCTAAGTGATTACAGAGCTTTTGATTAGTTTCTTTTTCTTCATAGATAAAGGTTACAGGAATACTTACAGAGGACTTGAAAAGGTAAAGTAAGGCTTTCCCACAGAGAGACACACAAAAGCCAGGAGGACTACAGCAACTAGTAAAACTTCAGAGTGCCAAGCCTCTACCTCTAATTTAGGAATGTTTTAAACTCCATGGGAAGATACTAAGGGTAACCTATAAAAGCAAAGTCTAAATAAAATTTGTGAATACGATGAAGACTTAGAATAAGCTAACATGGTTAGCGCTTAACAATAAATTCAACTTTCTATATATTTATTTTAAAACTTTTCCCTAAGCCTGTTTCATATTTAACATAAAAAAGTAACTATTTTAACAGGAAATTTTTTAATAAAGGAAAGATGTGAGATACCTTCAATGACATGCTTCTCCTCGGACCAAATAAATGGCTGTGACTGAACCACTATTGCCACCTAGTGGCATTATGACTTAAAATATTAATAGTATTTTTAAAAAATTATTTTTTTAAAATAGTATTTTTAAGTGTAAAAGAAAACTATTAGAGGATGAATATAAAATGAATTCAACAAATATTAAGTATCTACTTTGTGCCATATATTTATGCCATATTTATATGCTGTTCATCAAATAACAATTAATAGAAAGCATTAATGAGTCATTTTCAGTCATAATCTTATGTATTATTTAAAATGGCCTCTTGAAATGTATTCCTTTAGAAATTATTCTATAGCTCAACTGATGAAGACAGCACCAAATTTAAGTCAGCAAAACAATATATTTGTCCTCGGTCACTTGCTCACTGCTCTGCTAACTGCTGAAATCATTAACTTGTACAGAGTGGCAAACAAATCCCTCAAAGGAATGCACAAATAAGTGGGTGAGTAAAAAAGTAAAAGAATATGTGAATCAAGTGACTATGCTCACTAACTTCAGAACTGTGAAAATGACGAAAATATAATCTCTCATTCTGAACATGTCTAATAATTACTTTATGGTTCCTATACCTGTCACTTGACCTGAGCAAGAAAAAGGCTGGAGGGCAGCATAGCATAGAGCTTCACAGCATGGACTCTATCCAGGGTCAGAATCTAGGTTCAAGTTGCAGCTCTGGCCCTTACTTACGGCATAACTTTGGCCAAGTCACTCCAGGTCTCAGTTGCCTCATATGTAAAATAGAGATAATAATATACCTACTTCACAGTGTTGTTGGAAGAATTAAATGAGATAATCTGAATAAAGTTGAGAGCTCAAGAAACTAAGAGAAGAGAGGAAAAAGAGGCTCTCTACATACAGCTGCAGCCCCAACTCCAACTGATTTAACTACAGGTTCTGGAAACCAATTTGATGATTGGCTGTAGCTGCCATTCTGGCTTAGGCAAGTGTGAAGATTCATACCAGATGGCATTTTATTTAGAATATGGAAATTAGGCTTTAATTATATATTTTCACATTTTTTTAAATGAATAAAAAAAAGTGTACCTCCAAAGCTTGTTCTTTCCTGTGGCAAACACTGGGGACCGGCTACCCTAAAGCCACTCCCAAGCCCCTGCTCCCTGTCTCCGTCTATTAGTAAGCTAGACAGCTGTAAACAACCAATGTCTGCACAACTGCCCAGCAGAAAGTCTTCACTTAGTTTCCACAGGCCTTTTTCTCTACCTGGAACACTCCTCCCACCTGCTCAGGGCAAGCTCCATGTCCTCCTTCAGGTCTCAGCTTTAATACCCTGTTCTTAGATAGGCCTTTGCTGATCCACCTATCTTAAGTATTAAAACTGATATTTTCTCTCTCAGAACCTGTTACCTTCACAATATTAGTCATAATTTGTAAATATTTAATTGTGTTTGCTTGTTTTCCGCTTCCTCATTAGACAGTGAGTTCCAAGAAGGCAGGGAAGGTGTTTGTCTTGTTTACCACTATCCTCCAAGTCTAACACAGCCACGTGCTTGGACACAGTAATTCCTCAATAAATGTGAAGAATGAACAAATGAATTAATGAAAATAGATTAATCTGTTATTTCTTTTTTTTTTTTTTGAGACAGAGTCTCACTCTGTTCCCTGGGCTAGAGTGCTGTGGCATCAGCCTAGCTCACAGCAACCTCAAACTCCTGGGCTCAAGCAATCCTCCTGCTTCAGTTTCCCAAGTAGTTGGGACTACAGGCACGTGCCACCATGCCTGGCTAATTTTATATATATATATATATATATATTTTTTTTTTTTTTAGTTGTCCAGCCCATTTCTTTCTATTTTTTTAGTAGAGATGGGGTCTCACTCTAGCTCAGGCTGGTCTCAAACTCCTGAGCTCAAAAGATCTGCCCACCTCTACAGGCGTGAGCCACCACACCGGGCCTAATCTGTTATTTCTGTGGTCTAATCTACTTTGAGGGATTTTTGAGAGAATTAGGAGGTAATGTATATAAAGCACCTAGCAGAAAGTCTATGTTATGTACGTATGTAATCTATTATGATCCATTTGACTAAATCTAGACTTATCTTGGCATTCAAAGCCTCCTGGCAGGTAGCTTCACCATGCCCATTCATTTTTCTTTCTCATTATTTAACTTAGACTCTTCAAGTCAGCTTGATCCTCTCCCATGCTATACTGGTTTTGAATTCTGTATCTTCTTCCATGTTATTTCATTCATTAAAATACTTCCCAATTCTTACAAATCCAAGATATTTATAGTTCATGCAGGGTTAAACTTTACATTAAGGTATTCCACAAAATGTTTCTTATTAACTTGGCCCACAATTCTCCTGTGAAGTAAAATCACTCAGTACTCTACCTGAATCTATTACCTATTTCTAGGACCCTATCTGAATCTATCACCTGATATATTTCTCTCTAGTCATTCTAATTTATTTTGAAAGCTTAATTTAAGTTAGGTATTATCCTTATTAGCCATTTAATTTAAATAATTCTCTGTGGATTCACTTTTATAGCATACAGGCTTGAGGGACAAAATTATAGATTCTGTTTCTCTCTAATATAATTGATACAAATGTCTAAGTATCGAGGTTTCTGCTTGCTCCCCAAACCCAAATGTTAATTTTCAGCAGTTACTTCCAAGGGAGGTTTATTTGGTAGGAAAATGATAAATAGGAAAAAAATGTCCAGCTCCTATGTTAATACATAATAAATTTACCTATAGTGCTCTGTAATGTGTTTCAGAAGCTATAACAGACTAAATTTAAAATTATAACTGAGATTAATATGCATTTTCTCACAATGCTTCATACCTCTGTCCAGAGACCCATATGGAGATTTTCCCATGAATATTCTTTTTCCCTTGGGGCTGCTGTAAATAGGTAAGTACTAAATGTTGCCATTTGCTTGGGAGGAAAATATTCTCCTGTGATTCAACCTGTGCTAGTAAAACAGCTTTCATGTCATCATTTGAATCCATGCACACACTACAGAAAAAGAGAAAAGGCATAGGCTCAAAACATGAAAATTCTGACCTCAGTATTTAACACATGTATAGCAACTATAATTCTACATATTTAAGTGAGGTTAAAAATCAGTTCTATTTTTCTAAAAATTACTTGAAAAGTCAGTAATTCTTTTTTTTACACCATAATCTACTTAGTTATTTTATTATATTATTACCTCAATTCATGGACTAAAATAGATTAGGCTCATTGGCTGGTGTTAATAATTTAGGCAATAGTTTTCGGAACTCAGTTTGCAAAAAAATATTTATTATTACTATTTATATAGTCATTGCCCTTTTACAAATTACTAATATAATGTAATATTTGGTTCACAGAAAAATTAATACAAATTATACATAAATGTCTAATTACCAGAAGTACTGGAGGTCTAACCTACTTTGAGGGATTACTGAAAGAATGAGATAATGTATATAAAGCACCTAGTAACATTTATAACATTTACAAAGCATATATGCCTAAATAACATTGATTTGTTTAGATTTGAGTTTTATACAGACAGTATCATATTATTCTTATTTACTTAATACAAATAGAAGACTTGTATCTATACCACTTAACAAATGAGACAAGGGGAAAAGGACAAGACAGCAAGGAAAACCCAAGCTTATTAGATATTGGCTATCAATTATCTAAGCAGAAAACATCTGTCTGTTAATGACATTGTAAGACCATTGCAATTTGATAGAATATTTCCATAGAATAAGATTATAGTATTTGACCTAAAACCCAAAGAGAATTAACATAATCTATTTCAGACTTTATAGATTTTTGGATAGAATAATACACTGTTATAAAAGTATTATTAATAACTATTAGAATGTATTTTCTTTTTTAATAAGGCTTTTTCTTTTGCTGTAATTATTTTTATAAGCAGATTTCACATTAATGTTTCTTACATAAATTGTTTAAATACATGATTTATTCATGGGGAGTCGAAAATAATCAATA
>CAUYSK010001015.1:0-34162 GCA_963575035.1 Avahi laniger
AGCGTGAGTGCCATGGCGTCAGCCTAGCTCACAGCAACCTCAAACTCCTGGGCTCAAGCGATCCTTCTGTCTCAGCCTCCCGAGTAGCTGGGACTACAGGCATGCGTCACCATGCCCGGCTAATTTTTTCTATATATTTTTAGTTGTCCAGATAATTTCTTTCTATTTTTAGTAGAGACGAGGTCTCACTCTTGCTCAGGCTGATCTCGAACTCCTGAGCTCAAATGATCCGCCCCCTCAGCCTCCCAGAGAGCTAGGATTACAGGCTTGAGCCACCGCGCCTGGCTTGTTGTTCCCTTTTTTGTTCTTTAGCATTTGTTAACTGTTTAAAAAATTAATAAAATTTATCTTTAAATGTTCCGAGTATTAAAGAATTCGGTTATTTGTAAATAGAAAGGGTGGTTTATGTTGTGTAGACTAAAAAGTAAAAATAACTGAGCTCAGTTACAATGGCCTAACAACAAAACATTTTGACAATCAAAAGTAAATGCTTTGTATCTAAAATAAAACATATATTCTTCATATTCTAATATGAAGACAAAAATAAAAACACATGTATTTGTAACAAACTAACATACAGATGAAGTGAATTGAACTCATACAAAAATTTCTTTTTAACTCTCTAGGATAATTCAGCATTATTTTAGGTAATATGGTGAAATTATGGTTTTTTTTAAAACATACAATTTTCCTGAAATTAGTAAATATACTTGGCACTAATATGGAGGCTGTGTTGCTTAATTAAACTAATTGAGTTTGTATTTATTTCACATGAAAGACCAGAAATTTTGACTATTATAAAAATTACCGTGTTTATTATAATTAACATGTACAAATGAAATCACATTTCAGTTTACAAACAATAAAATAATATGCATTATGAAAAGAGTAAATGATAAACATGCTAATATCTTATAAGAAATAACTGCCAGATCATGAGGTGGAAATAAAACAAAAATTAAAACAATGCTAAAAACAAATGATCAAACAATACCAAGGGACAAATTTAAAAAGAAATATACAAAACATATATGGAGAACAGTACAAATTTATTGTGAAGGAATAAAGCAATGTGTATGTAAATATATAGAGAGAGGATATTTCTGAATGGGAAGACTTAATATCATTAAATAGCAATATGTCAAAAATTAATAACAACTAATTACCATCAGAGTTTTATTTTTTTCTAGTACAATGCATTTACATTTCACAGAAACTAATAAATACCTGGTGATTTTCCATATTTTGTTACTTTGATCAACTAAACATATAGAAAGACCTAATATACTTGGAAAATAATATTAGGTAGGGTATATTTTTATAAGACATAAAAAATTATTCAAAATGTATTTTAATAAAAAACTGATATTGATGAAAAGATAAGTAATAAAATATAAAGTCAAATCAGAAATAGAATCAAGTAAGTATGGGTTCTTAGTATGCTATAGGTATCATAGCACAGTAGTAGAAAAATGTTTTAAATAAACAATGCTGCCATAATTATTTTCTGTTCTAATAGTACACAAATCAATATTTTAGCTCACAAAAAAATATGAAAGAAATTGCAGAGGTACTAAATTCAATAAGTGCAAAAATTGACAATGAAATATAGAAAAATATATGAGAATGTTCTGGATAAAGAAAATGTTAAAGTGTACAATTCGATGTTTGGTTATGCAGATACTTATGAGACCATCACTGCAATCAAGGTAATAGCCATATTGGAAAACTCGCATAGTTTGCTTAACTTCCTTTTGTGTGTGTGTGTGTGTGTGTGTGTGTGTGTGTGTGTGTTATGAACATTTAACATGAGATCTATGTTCTTAACAAATTTTGAGGGACACATTATAGTATTGTTAACTATTGCACAGAAGACTTCTAGAACTTATTCATCTTGCTTGACTGAAAATTTCTACCTTTTAAACAACTCTCCATTTCCATAACCCCACCCCCAGGCGCTGGCATCTATCTAATATTTTATTTTCTGTTTCTATGAGCTTGATTTTTAGAAAAAATAAGGGAGAATCTTCTTGATATTAATCTTGGATATGATTTCTTGGATATGACATAAATATAACAGCCAACGAAAACTAAAATAAATAAGTGGGACTACATCAAATCAAAAAACTTCTGCACAGCAAAAGGTACAATTAATAGGGTGGAAATGCAACCTATGAAATGGGAGAAAACATTTTCAAAACATATATCTGATAAGGGGTTGATTTCCAAACTATACGAAGATTCCTACAACAACAATATAAACAAATAACAATTAAAAAACAAACAGCAAAAAATACCAAAATCAAATTAAACATGATCAAAAGAATTGATCAATATAATTTTTAAGAGTCTGTGAGTCCTTAAGTTCCTATTCTCCTTATCTTATTCTGTTGGCTATTTCATAGCATAGAATATTATTTGTTACTATTGTTTTTATTTACAGTAATTATCTTCGAAGAAAGCAAACCTCATTTATCTCTTTTTGTCAGTTGTCATGTTTGTGTGTGAACATACGTATAACTGTGTGCATTACTCTTGGACCATTTCTTGTTGTGGGGTGAAGTCAGTTTCTCAAATCCATAATTGCAAATTGTTGTAAACAGAAATCAACTTATTTCAGATGCATTTATGCTTTCCATTTTCTTCCCATTTTCTAGCACCTAGCTAACATTGTTACTGTGGTTTATATTTACAGTTTTGAAACTTTAATCCAAAATCATCCTTATGTCTATTATATTTCCCCAGTTGTATAGTGGAAACTCTCACTACTCTTTCCTCTAACCTCTGCAACAACTTACCTCTCTGTCTGCTCTGAGTGAATATGGAAAGATGTTGGTAAAAAATATTCAGCAATATCTGAAGCATAGATCACATGAAAAAAATGAATATACCAATAGCTTTAGTTGTTAGGAATAATGGTTTTGAGATAGGGATCATATAATAAGGGATATAGAAATAATCTTACAATCATTGATTCCCTTTCATAGTGAATATCTACATGGGTTTTTACATTTTAATACAGTACAAATCATTTTGTAGTTAATTGGACTTTCTATGTCTGTTACCTTCTTTTAAATTCTAGAAGTCTTATCCATTATACTTAATTTTTAGTAACTTTATGATTTCTATGACTTCTCTATTTTTTTAAGTATTTTTGTGCCAGTTTGAGAGCAGCTACTGTTAAAATATTATATTTAACCATGAATCTTTATATTTTAGATTTCCTTTACTAAAAAGTTATTCAATAAAACAATAAATTTTTTGTGTTTTGCCACTCTCTTAGTGATTTGCACTAAATGGACATCTTTGAATGCTAAGTTTTAGCCTTTGCCACATAAAAGAGTCCTGTAAAAACTCAAAAATATCTCCTTCTGGTTTCATTACACATGGAAACATAGTAGCAAATATAATTATTACAAATATATTAATATATACTTTTAATCAACAGCTGAATAGCAGCATGCTGTGCTAATTATTTTTGGTACGTGAAAACTGATTGCATTGTCCTAATTAAACATTTTTTCTCAGCATTTTCAATGTTTCCATATTCACTAAATCATGACAAGTACCACTAGCATTTATTTTGCTGTTTCTTAAATTTATATTTAGAAGTTAATAAAGTGAAATATATATTTTTTATTTCTATAACAAGCAGTAAAAGAAATGTACTAGAGAATGTAAATACTGAATACATCAGATGATGTGTAGATGTGGGTCAAATTAAAGTCATCACAGAGTCATTTTAAATTTTACTTATGTCCTAATTTTAAGAGGTGGCAGAAGAAATAACTTACAAGGTTCTAGTAAGACATTAATATTCAAGAATAATTAACTGATCTTTCTTATCCATATAACAAGTATATTTTGAAAGTAATCTGTCAAGGTTTTGTGGATTCAAAATGAAATGTCTTGGCCAGGTGCGGTGGCTCATGCCTATAATCGCAGCACTCTGGGAGGCCAAGGCAGGAGGAGCGCTTAAGCTCAGGAGTTTGAGACCAGACTGACCAAGAGTGAGACCCTGTTTCTACTAAAAATAAAAAGAAATTAGCCAGGAAACTAAAAATAGAAAAAAAACTAGCTGGGCATGTTGGAGTGTGCCCGTAGTCCCACCTACTTGTCAAGCTAAGGCAGGAGGATCACTTGAACCCAGGAGTTTGAGGTTGCTGTGAGCTAGACTGACACCACGGCACTCTAGTTGAGGTGACAGAGTAAGACTACTTCTCAAAAAAAAAAAAAAATCTCTCAACATCTAGACAAATTATATCTTCAAATATATTTGTTATATGAATAATAGGAAAATGTATCAATTATTCTCACATATAAAATTAAAGTTATAAAATTATGATAAAATCATGAATTACTACATAAGATGAAAAGTAGTCAAAGCCTAACTTCACATGAGAGGGAAAGGGAAGAATTCCAAGGTATTAATGTATAACCCGTGGACAGAGGCTTGAAATATAAATAGAATTTACTATGATAAAAGATGGTGGATTGAAGGAGGTGATTTCAAGATAGAATAAATCTTATGCAAAGAAGTATAAATATGTAATGCAGGAAATTTTCTGCAACTCAGATATTTCAATCTATCTAAGAAATAGGAGTTGTGAGAAAAGAGAGAGATAATGTTAGAGTCTAGGTCATCAATATCCTTCTGTGTCAATCAAAGGAGTTAATAATTCTTTTCCTATACATAAAGAAAGGAAGGCATATCTCTGAAGAACTTTGATTTGGTGACTATTTTTGTAAGAAAACTTACACTGTGTGTAATTTCCAGGAAACATAAAAAGAGCAGGAAGAGTTTGTGGGAAAGAACAGATAAAAGCAAAGAAAGTGGGAGAGATGCTATTGCAAAATCATTGGCAAGAAGTCAATGTGGCCTGAATTATAGCAAAATCAGTGGAGACGGTGAGAAGACAGATAAGAAATGTATTTCCTATTTCAGTGCAGTCAGCAAAGCTTAACAATGAATTGCCTACAGGATATGTGGGGAAGTATAGAATGCATTATGCCACTCACTAAAAAATAACATCAGAGATTCATTCTTTTGTATGTGGATATCCAATTTTCCCAGCACCATTTGTTGAAGAGACTATCTTTTCCTTATTGTATATATATTCTTGACACCCTGGTCAAAGATCACTTGACCAGATTTGTCAGGTTTATTTCTGTAATCTATTTTCTTCCATTAGTCTATATGTCTGTCTTCTTTATGCCAGTATCATGCTGTTTTAATTATTGTTGCTTTGTAATATAGTTTGAAATCAGGAAGTGTGATGCTTCCAGCTTTGTGTGTGTGTGTGTGAGTGTGTGTGTGTGTGTGTGTGTGTGTGTGTGTGTGTGAAAATTGTTCTTCAGGGCTCTTTGTGAATCCATATGAATTTTAGAATCATTATTTTCTATTTCTGTAAAAATGTTCTTGGGATGTTTTTGGATTGTATTGAATCTGTTGATCACTTTAGCAAGTATAAACATTTTAACAATATTAAGTCTTCCAATCCATGAACATGAGATAATTTTCCACTTATTTGTGTTTTCTTTAATTTCTTTCAGCAATATTTTATATTTTTTATTGTATAAGTAATTCACTTCCTTAGTTAAATTTATTCTAAATATTTTATTCTTTTGATGCTACTGTAAATAGCATTATTTTCTTAATTTACCTTTTGGATGATTCTTTGTTAGCACGTAAAAGCACGGCTGATTTTTATGTGTTTATTTTTTATTCCGTAACTAGATTTATTTATTTGTGTGATGTACATGTGTGTGTGTATGCAATCTCTAATGGTTCCTACATGTAAGATCCTGTCATTTGCAAACAAATAATTTTATTGCTTCCTTTCCTATTGGAATGCCTTTTATTTCTTTTTCTTGTGTAATTGCTCCAGTGAGAACTTCCAGTACTATGTTGAAAATAGAAGTGGTGAAAGTGGGCATCCTTATCTTCTTAACAATCTTAGAGTAAATGCTTTCAGTTTTTCACCATTGAGCATTATGTTAATTGTAGGATTTTCATATATGGCCTTTAATATGTTGTCATAATTTCCTTTTATTCCTCATTTGTTCAGGGTTTTTATCATAAAAGAGTATTAAATTTTGTCAAATGCTTTTTCTACATGTATTGAGATGATCAAGTGTTTTTTATCCTTCACTTTATTAAGGGATATATTATTTGATTTTCACATGTTGTACCATTCATCCCAGAGATAAATCCCACTTGGTCATAGTGTGTGATCCTTTTAATGTGCTGTGGAATTTGGTTTACCAGCGTGCTATTGAGCATTATTATATCCATATTCATCAGGGCTATCAGCTTGTAGTTTCTTTTCTTGTAATTACACCTTTTCCTTACACCATATCAAAAATCAACTCAAAATGGATTAAAGAATTCAATGTAAGACCTAAAACTGTAAAAATCTTATAAGAAAATATAACAGAAAATATTCATGGCATTGGTCTGAGCAATACTCTCTTGGATATGAGACCAAAAGCACAGGCAACAAAAGTAAAAACGGTGAAGTGGGACTTCATCAACTATAAAGCTTCTGCATAGCAAAGCAAACAATTAACAGAGTGAAAAGGCAATCTATAGAATAGAAGAAAATATTTGCAAACCACATTTCTGATAAGAATTTAACATACAAAATATAGAAGGAACTCCTAGAACTCAATAGCAAAAACAAAATAAAGCAAAGCAACAATAGCAGAAATCCTGATTGAAAAATGGGCACGAGATTTCAATAGACTTTTCTCCCAAGAAGACATACAAATTGCTAAAATGAAAGATGCTCAACATCACTAATCATATGGGAAATGCAGATCAAAACCACAATTAGATATCATTTCACAATTGTTAGGAAGGCCATTATAAATATATATATATATTATATATGCATACATATGTGTGTGTGTGTATGAGGCTATTTTACCTAGGATGTGGAGAAATTGCTAACTCTTATTCTGTTAATGGGAATATAAAATGTTGTAGACTCTGTGAAAAACAATATGAAATTTCCTCAAAATATTAAAACTTAGAACTACCACATGATCTAGGAATCCCACCACTGGGTATTTATACAAAAGAATTGAAATCATGATCTCAAAAAAATATTTGCACTTCTATATTTATTGTGACATTATTCACAATAGCCAAGATGTGGAAACAACCATAATGTCAATGAATGGATGAAGAAAATATGGTGTATGCATACAATGGAATATTGCTAAACCTTCAAAAAGAAGGAATTTCTGTAATATGAGGCAATGTGGAAGAGCCTTCAAGACATTATACTAAGTGAGATAAGCCAGTCACAAAAGGACCATTACAATATGATTCTGCTTATTTGAAGTATGTAAATAGTCAAATTCCTAGAAGCAGAGAATAGAATGAGCCAGGGGTTGGGTTGGAGAGGGAGAGTTGCTATTCTAAGGGCATAAAATTTCAGTTATGTAAGATGAATAAATTCTAAGATCTGTTGTAAAACATTGCGCCTATAGTTAACATTATTGCATTGTAAAGTTTAAAATTTGTAAGGGAGTATATCTCATGTTAAATGTTCTTACTATAATAAAAATTTTAAAACACTTCAATGTGAAATGATTCTACACCTTTAGAAAATTTTTAACATACATGAAAGTTCATAAGTAATGTATTGTTACAACTTTATATAATTTTGCAAAAATTATGTTCAGGAGAGGCAACTAATGATTTCTTAGGGCAGAAAGAAGAAACACACAAAATATTTTACAAATGTGGATATACCTATATTACGGAAACCTTGTACTGTATATTAGTAAGAGCACTTATTTTGGAACACCTTGTTTCTTTTCCTGCCTCTATCTCCTGGTACCTGTGTATTCTGAGCCAAATCACTTAATGGAACTAAACCTCAGTTTTTTCCTTTGTAAGAGAAAATGTGATCCAACACATCTGCTTTCAACATAGTAAAGTAATTTATTCTTTGCCATAGAGTTTGAGTAGACAGATCCATATTAATAAAGATTTGTTAAAAATGTATAATTCTATGCTATTATCAAATAAAGATAACATCATTTATTTCATACTGTGACTCATTTAATCCTAGAGTATTAATGTTTGCCTTCTCTATAAAACAACTTCAGAGAATAAGAAGTCAAGCTACATTCCATAGCCATCTTTCTAATGTGAGAGATGGTTTATATTCATGAGTGCAGCAAAAAGGACAGATCTTTTATCACAAAGCAAACACTGAGTAAGCACCAATCAAATAAAAGAACATTACTATCAACCCTGAAAGCACCCTCAAATTTTTTCCCAATTACCAATTTCCCTACCAAAATTACTCCGTGTTTTAATTTTTGTAGTATTTTCAAGTTTACATCTCTAATCAACATATTTACCTTGTAACTTTTCTTTTAAAAATACAATAACACAGTATGTGTCATGTTTTATCTGGCTTTTTTTTTGGCATTATGTGTTTTCCCCAATTATTTTTATTGCTTTATATTATTCCATTTTAAGAAGATACTATACATTCTTTAAACTTTTTGCTGGTTAGGAAAATTTGGGTTGTTTTCAATTTGTGACTATTATTAATATTATAATGCCTCTGTGGACCTTATTAAAATATTTTCTTTGTTGAATTTGTATGAATTGTTGGAAATAGCATTGCTAAGCCATACGGGTATGTATATACTTTTAAAGTTAATAGAAAATTCTAATTTTACAAGATGAGTAAACCAATGTATCTTACACCCAGCAGTGTATGAAAGCTCCTGTTGCTGCACATTCTAACACTGAGTTATGCCTTTCTTTAACCTTCTTCTTCTCTCCCTTCCCTTCCCCCACTTCCCTTCCTCTTTCTCTCTCTCTCTCTGCTTCCCTCTTTGTTTCTTTCCCTGCCTGCCTGTCTGCTTGCCTTTATTTTTTCAACTTGAGGAGTGGTAATGGAGTTGTTATCACATTTTAATTTGCATTTTTAAATCAGTGATGATTAACACATTTATTTATTCCTTTCTTTTTTCATTTCTTTCTTTATATATTTTTAAAGAGAGGGTTTGGCTCTATTGCCCAGGCTAGAGTGCATTGGCCCTATCATAGTGAGCTTTGAACTCTTAGGCTGAAGTCATCCTTCCATCTCAGCGTCCTGAGTAGCAAGGACTACAGGCATTTGTCACCATGCCAGCCTAATTTTTTTAAAAAAAATATGTAGAGATGGGCCTTGCTGTCTTGCCCAAGTTGGTCTTGTACTCCTGGTCTCACATTATCCTCCCATCTCAGTCTCTCAAAGATTACCACATTTAGATATCTTTTTTTTTTTTTTTTGACATGTCTGTTCAAGGCTTCTAACAATTTTTTTTTAATTTTTTTCTTATTTATTTTCCTTGGAACTGTAAACACCATAAAAATAACATTATCTAAAAATATAGAAACCTATGAAATAATTTATTTCTATAGAATAAATTTACAGCATTTTGAGATCAAAGCCAAACAATTTTGAATTTTAATAACTGTGTCAAATTCTTTCAGAAGGGTTTTTTACTCATTTATATTTCTGTTGATATGGTAATAATGTGTTTTAGGGTCCCCACTTTTTTCACTCTCTTATATTCAATGGATGGTTTATTTGCTTTAGCCTATTTGAAAATTTGACATAATTCCTAAATTTGGACCTCAACGACTTCTATTAAATTTGAAAAAATGTTCAGATTATTGTTCACCTATATTTCCTCTTCTATGAATTGCATGTTAGTATTCTCCTAATTAAAACACATTTCTTTTTCATACTTTAAGAATTCCATGTATATTAGAGTTATTAAATTTTAAATGATACTAACTGAAAGATACGTATTGCTAGAGAAAAACATTTAAATGGTATATAAATTACATATATTATTGCTGTAAATTGCTTACAAAATGGACCCAATTCCTTAATTCTTTCTTTATCCACACTTCTTACAATCTGGCTTTCAGTTCTTACCTTAATTAGTGAATGATATTTCTCCATGTTTTGAATCTGGGTTCACTGTGTAACTTATTTTGGCCAAGAGAATGCATCAAGAAACACAGTGTTCTAATTTTGAGCCTAAACTTTAAGAAGCCTTACACACTGCAACTTATTCTTCTGGAAACCTGCTATTATTAAGTGTCATGTGAGCAGCCCCAGACCACCCTGCTGGATGAGGACAGACAAGCAGCCATGTTACTCCTGCCACTTCAGCCAATAGTCAATTTATCTCTTGACATGGGAATGAGGCCACCAGGGACTGGCCAACTCCCAGTCACCCAATATTTAATTACAGGCACATAAGCAAGTTCTGTCAAGATGAATTAAGCCTGGCTCAGTGCAGCAGAACTACCAGATAGCAACAGAATCATGAGTAATGATAAATGTTTCCTTTTTTTTTTAAGACACTGTGATTTGAGGTGTTTTATTGTGCAGATATAGATGACTGACAGAAATTTTAATCTTTTTATTTTAAGCACATTTTCATGGCTGTATATTTAAATCTTCACGTGGAAAGTCTACTGCTTCATAGGTTGTAAAATCATTTTCTGATAATTTATTTCAATTTTAGAAATTATGTCCTTAATTCATCTGAAATTTATTTTATATATACTTTATTATTTTCTAAATAGAAAGCCAATTCAATATCACTATTTAGTGAATACTTTACAACTGAATTGAAATAGTGCCTATGATCAGATACTAATAATAGCACCATTCTATGTTCATTGAAGTTTTTTTTTAAGGTAGTACAGAAATCACATATTATTGTATTTTAAAAAATTCAAGCACATATGATTTTCAAATTTGAAATCATTAATTCCAGAATTTTAAAATGGCATTTTTTAGAAAACTTCATTAATTTTGCTCAAAAGTTATTAGAATAAAAAGTCAAAATGGTAAGAAAATGATAGTCCTAACTTTGCTATTCACTTGTCTTATTGTAATATATTGATTTAGGTATGGTGATTTTTTCCATGACATATACCCTAATAAATTAGAAGTTAGATTTAATTTATAGTGGGAGACATAGAAAATCTTAACATCTACAAACTCTTCAGTCAAAATCACACAAATAATGAATATAGAATAAGCCCTGAAGAAGTGATGAAGGAAGAAATTCTACTTAAAATGAAAACAAGTTAGCTTCCCCCTTAAGATGTTGATACATTACCATCTGAATCTGAATAAAAGAGGATATCATTGAGTTTTAAACTAATTTCACCCTGCAAGCCTTAGGATGGCTTGACCAGAACAATGGCTATGAGACTTGATTCAGGGTGAAGTTCTTTATAGATTATGCTAAAGCATGAATCTCTGTTCAAGAAATCACAGGTGTTCTGTGAGAGTAGCCAAGTCAGATCCCATTAGGAAAAAATATGATTTAAAATATCAGGAAGATCAAATACAAATACTCAAAACCAAAACATGAGTTTTAGAACTAAAATCCTCATTTATTCATTCACTCTACACAGATTTATTTTATTAAGTATATATTATATATCAGGAATTATTAACTATTATCTTCTTATAGATTACATTTGTGAGACAATAGTAAAGAATTTACATGCTAGATATATGCATACGCATATATAAAGAGATAAATATAGATCTCAGTATTGCTAGAAATAGACTTAAAAAAGTAAGAGTTGAGGGAACCAGACATGTACATATCCATAAGAAGTATATTCCAAGAAGAGAAAAAGATCAAGTTCAAACACTAAGATGTACAACATGATTAACATGTTAAAGAAATATCAGAAGACAAATGTGGCTGGAGAAGAAAGAACAAGAGGAGTTTGGTATGTATTGAAATGAGAGAAGTAGGTGAAATCAAATTCTATAAGCTGCCTAATTTCTTTAACTGATTTTGACATTCACTCTATTAGTAAAGGAATTTATTTGAGTAGCTATAGCACAGAAATTATATGATAGAATTTTACTACAAGATGCTCACCTTGGATGGCACATGGAGAGTAAACTACATGGTCAAGGATGAAAGGAGGAAGAACAGCCAAGAGGCTATTGGAAAAATCCTGTTACTAGATGATGATGTCTTCAAATAGATTGTTAAAAATGAATATTATGAAAAGTGGTAAGATTCTCAATACATATCGAAGAAAATTGTGGCAGGATTTACTAATTTATTTTATCTGTAGATATGTAAGAAAGAATCTAAAGAACAGTTCAAAGACATTTAAGCTGGAATAGCAAGAAGATTTTACTGAGATTGGAGAGGGGAATAAGAGTAAGTTTTGGTGGAGAGAAGCATAAGCTTGGTTTAGGACATACTAAGTTTAAAAGCTGGACATGCAAGAGATGGTTAATAGACAGTTATATAGCTGTGTCTGGATTTCGGTGTGAAAGTCTGGCTGGTGTCACATGCTTCTGATAGGTCAAGTAAAATGAGGCGTGGGAAATGATTAATGGATTTAGCAACTTGGAAGTCATTAGTGACTTTAATGAGATATTTTCTGAAAACCTAACTGCAGTCGTTTCAAGAATGACTGAAAGAGGGGATGTGAACTTCACAAGAACAGGAAGCTCTTCTGAGGAATTTTTCTGCAAAGTTGTGCTGAGAAATATTAATACATAGGTAGTTACAGATGAAATGTGTAATCATGAGATTTTTTTTTTCATTGTGAGATATATTATAGCATGTTTCTCTGATGATGGAAATGACACAATAGAGAAGGGGACATAAATTGTGGAAAATAGTTGGGACAATTGCTTGAACCTTATCTTTAAGTAGGCTAACATTGCGGAATCCAGTGTATCAAATGAGAGCTTTGCTGTGTACATGAGAAGGAAAACTTTATCCAAAATAACAGGGACAAGGGAGTATTGATGTAATCAAGAGAAGGGATAAGTATGAAAGCATTATTGAGAATTGATGGAGATCAAACGGAATGGGGAACTATACAGAATTCCTGGGAAGCACCTTAGGTTAGCTGAGATTTTTTTCTAGCTATATTGAGCTCCCTACAGGGGAAGAGTAGGCAGAGACGTGAACAAGGGTCAGTATTTTTGTCATTTGAATTTGAAGGATAAAGGTGAGTGAGGGACAAGACTCAAGAGGTAAGCCCAGAAATGATTATAATCACGTGCAATGGGATATATCACGCATAAAGAGGGAAATGAAGATTGTGTTGGTGGGGGGAGGAGGTAAAAACAGTAAACTGTTGGTGCTCCTAGCAGGTCTGATGGTTATTGAAAAATTGTAGCAGTTAGGTTAATAGAAAGAGCTAGAAAGTAAAGAGAAGGTGGAATGACACAAGGATGTTTCCAACTGAGATTTTTGAGAGATTCCAAGTTTATTGATGTAGGCTAAGATGATTGGATTGGTTGCTAACATACATTGGAAGACAAGATCTTAGGAGAAGATTTGAAGTTCTAGCTATTGGGGAAAAAAATCAGTCACTAAGAAAGTGTAGTAGAGGGATCTACAGTGAACTGATGCCAAAGTCAATGAGAAATGAGGGTTAATAATCTCCAGCTGTGTGGATAACTGAAATGAAGAGGGGTAGTAAGTTACATATCACCAGCAATGAGAGCTCCAGATTTTTAACAGTTTATTTCATAATAGACTCCAAAGATTAAAATACACTGTTGCTATACACAGTTGGAAAATAAATAAAATAAAACTTAAAAAATTTATTATTTATTAATTTTTAATATTAAATAACTTTAAGTTTGAGTAATTAGATGTAGTGACAAATAAACAGCATTATTTACTAGCAAACTTGGGATATACATTATTTTCCAATATAAGAGAAAATTATTCAAAATCGTAAGGTTTTAGGCCCAAAAATATCATTAGCTTCATGAAAGCTGATATCGAAAAGGTCATATTTTCTGGGCTCTATGAAATGACTGTAGAAACTATAAATTACTGTGCAATAAATCAGTAATATCTAGACACATGCAAATTTTATTTCGGCCGCTTTAATTAACTTCTGGATTAAATAGAAAATCCAAACATATTATTTTTACAGAGTCAGGTACATGCTAAGGAGGAAGCAAGGTGACTGAAATCAAGAGACCTGAGTTCTGATGAAGAATTTGACCATGTGATCTTACTTGTTATACATAAAAAACAATTTCTGGTCATAGATAGGCACTGTACACTGTGAGTGTATATTTTCAAAAATTTGTATAAAACAGGATAAATTGTTATGTATTAAAAATAATTATCCTCTACAAATTATTATTATCATATGGTATATTTTGGGGAGAGGAATGTTCTAAATGAAGAAATTTGCAAAAAAAAAGGTTTGCAAAAAAAGATTAAATAGTATCCATTTTCACAGAATCTTGAAATGACAGCAGCAACTATCCTAAGGAAATACATTTTGTATTCTAGTACCCGAAAGGTAAAAGTAGACTTAAGAATAAATAATACATATTTTTAAGTTAAGAAAAGGAAACAAAATTCTCTCAAGTATTTACAAGTAAGAATTTACAAGTATGAGAGAAAAATTTAAGTTTATGAAAGAGAACTTCCTTGATTAAAATATAGAAACTGCTTTGTCATTTGGGATCCAATTGCAGGTCTTTGATAATTGGATATTTTTCTTGAGATTCTAAGTAAAACTTTTGTGTTTTTGTGAACTGAAGAGAAAAAACATGTGGACCACAAAGTTTCTTGAAAATATTCAAATATATTTTCTGAGTTCTATATAAAGTTTGCTAAAAACATAAAATTATTTTAAGAACTGTAATCAATGTGATTTATTAATGTACTTCTCTATAATCAGAGCCTAATAATAGAAAAATAATAAACAGTTAATGTATATGTATATATTTCATCATTACAGTAGCTGCTTAATTTTCTTCTGCTAGTATCATCACTGTATAACTTCTCCAAAAATGATCTTATGGATTCCACTCCTCACATTTTATTTATAAAATCCCTGCTCTTAAAATGTTTTGAACAGAAGCATTTATAAAATATTATGGATAGCTTTATGAAAAGACTGAGCAATAGGAATTTGTTATGAATAATTTATAGGTAATGAGTTCCAAAGCAAAGTTATAAAGCATGCTAGAAATAAAATGGTTTCGTTTGGCCTGAGGTAAGACAAAAAAAAAAGTTTCAACAGAAAATTTATAAGCTACTTAAAGTTATGTAAAACAGTAATAATACATCCTTGTTTGTATGCTGTTTATATCTTCTTACCATAACAACACGAGTACAAATTTTCCTCTCATTTTCTTGTAATTCAATATTATTGAAATATGTTTCACTGTAGCATCAAATATATTGAAAATAATGGGAAGGTAGATAAATTGATTGGGAGTAACTTTTTTCTGCCCCACGGTTTTTAAATCTGGGGAACTCAAAGTAACCTGAAGTTCCATACTGTTAGCAAAATGAAATCAGTATGTATGACTGTAAAAATAATCTGAGGAATATGTGAAATTTCTTACTCTAATAAACATGTTTGAGGAAGCTAGCCCTGAAAAATAAAGTTTTCTGCTTGAAGCAAATCCTCTGCGAGAAATGAAACTCTGAATCTCCAATTGTTTCATAGTTGGGCAGAGGCTGAAGGCTGCAATAGATAAATTTTGTAACTTCTTGTTTTATATTTGCTCCTTCGTGTTGGAGAAACCCAGAGGAAGCAAGAATTATAAATGCAATTATTCTGCTGTATTAGAATCTCTCTTGAATCCACAAATGATAATGATGATAGTAGTAATGATAATAAATTACAGTTAAGTGATTTTTTTTAATTTAAACATAATACAATCCCTTAGCCATTGAATTGAAGATAGAATCTTTCATATGGTGATTCATCATAAGCAATAACCACAATAATAGAGCAAATATTTATTAAGAATCTAGCATAAACCAGGCAGCAATTTATAAGTGCTTTATCATGGATTATTTCATGCCATCCTCACTGTAGCTCCATGAGATAAGTACGGTACTGTTATTAGCTACATTTTACTAATGTGGCCACTGAAATTTAGAGATTTGGCAAAATTAAGGAAATTGTTAACTATCATTTAGGTAATAATTTTTGGATATTACAAGTAAATTTTGGTAAAATAACAACTGAAGCCTGAAATTATGATCTTATTCAATACATTCTACCTGAGGAGGCCTACCAGATTATTTTTTAAAACTTCCTATGAGATCTCTGACTGCATGTTAACTTCTACCTTAACTTGATGTAGTTAATACAAGGTGTTCAATATTGGTCCAGAAACAGAAAACTGTTTCTTACAGTAAAATTTTTGGTAGTTGTTTTCATTAATATTGAATACAATTAGAAATATAGCTTCCTAAGCTTCTATGCTTAGCCTATGTAAATTGTTACTTCTAACTCAGAAAAACATATGTGTACCTTATAAATCTATCCTATTTTTAATCTGTTTAATCTGTTTGGAGTTCATGTCTCAACTCATGAGACATGAGTTCATTACTTACTGCATAATTCTATTTACCACTTCCTTAAATTTGTTTTAAGGAACACTTTTTTCAAAATTTGATGTTTTAGCAATAGGTCCTATGCTTCAAAATTTGATAATCAATTTTATTTTTTTGCATTCTTTCAACAGATATTCAGTAATGGCTGGCTTAGAGCTGATGACTGTGAGTTGAGGACTGAGAGTGCTACTGCACTACCCTAGTGCTCTTCGCCCTTCATTTCAGATTCAAGGTACTGAATTGACCAATTTACTGTACAGCCCACTCAATGGCTAAATCCACTGGATACCTTTCATCTTACCTTTCTCTCTGTAGCCTTAGACACAGTTGACTATTCATTCCTTGGAAGCATTTTTGTCCTTAGAATCTATGTCATTATACTCTCCTCATTTTCTTTTTGTCCATCTAACACTTCAAATATTTTTTCTGAACTGCTCTTTCTCTATGTAATACATTTTCAGAACTTAATTCTAGGCACTCTTCCATTCTCATTAGATCCACACTCAAGGAGAAATGTAATCTACCACCTGTGAAATAAATTACTCCTATAATGTGATGAGCTAAATCTTTATCTCCTTCCTTTAACAGAGAGTTCAACTCTCTGTTGAACTCCAGACCAAGTTACTGTTAGACATCTGTACTTGGATGTAAAAAAAAGCCAATGAAATTCAATATGCTGAAAAGTTAACTCATCACTGCTCTCCTCCCCTAAAATAATTTCTTCTTGTATTAGAACATTTGCCCAAAGCAATCCCCAATGTTTTTTCTCATTCTTCACAGGCAATTCTATCACCTCGCCTTGTTAAGTCTACCCCTCAAAAATGTCCCTAATCACTATACTGATGTTTATTTCCTAAAAATAATTATGTCTCTTTATTATTTGTTTCCTACTTCTTTCTCTATATGGCCACTTGTATATCTTGCATTTGACATTTCTACCACACTATACTGCCTGTGGTTCTTCCAAGGATTCCCATCGTCACTCCCTGGTGGGCCCTTAGTCTCTCACTGCATATGGAGCACCCATTCCACAACACTGACCCCAAACGTCTTTGCATTTTATCTAGCTAACTTTCATTCATCACCTTTAGTCCACAGCTTAGAATATTTTCCTAGAGAAAACATTCCTTGATATTTGAATAATCAATTAGTTGACTCTCTCCTGTTTTCTGAGAGAAATTTGTATTTCACACAAATATATATAGTTGACAGATTATAATTGGTTTCTTAAGTTATTATTCCTTGAGAATGCCATTTCTTTCAAGGCAAATTGAATACTTTGTTATTGCATTTTCAGGGCCTAGGATAGCAAATTTTACAAAATAGAGGCTTATATATTTAATAAATAGATGATGAGAATAGATATCTTATTCTTCAAATAATTCATAGATATATAACTTTAGTCATATATTTTGATTAAAGATAATCTTATAAACAGAGTGAAAGTAATGAGAGGATTTAATTTTTTCTCTACCGATTTTTAACTGTGAAGTAGACAAACAATTTAGCCTCATTTCAGAGGGCTTTCTTTAAAAAACACATTGTCACTTATGCCTTTATTTGGGCTTTTGAAGATCCTATTATTATAGAGACTTTACATTTCAGAAAAGCACATCTATTTCCAGCATGAACAATTAACCAGCCTGATTACTCTCAACTCTTAAATTTTATTTTTACAAATAAATATTTACTCTTACTTTGATTACTTACCACTTATGCACATAGTATTATTGATTTTGTTATTTTCATAACTTTTCGGTGACATGATATTAAATAGTAGAGACTTTAGATTATTATCTATTATAAAGCATGATGTAATAGGCTTTTGAGACAAGAAATGCTCATTAAAGGCAGTTTTTGTTATGTATTTAGGAGATTTCATATAGGTTTTTTTTTTTTGAGTAAAATATTGTCCCCCTTTTTTCATGTAAAAAAAAAAAACCAGTAAATATATGTGAATCCCTCACAGTAAATAAAAAGTTTTTTACACTCTGGATTTAAATATTTCCAGGTCACTAAAAATATAAATATTGTTATAAACAGAATAGCATTTCACAAATGCCTATGATCTCTTTTAGTGTTTGAATTTAATGGAACACGTCACAAAATAAGTTGCAAAATTCACATATATTTACGGGTTTTTTTTTTTACATGAAAAAAGGGGGACAATGAAAACGTTTTTTTCTGGTCTGTGAAAATGGTGGCAAGACAAATGTTTTCTTAAGGACACAGTATCATGAATATCTCTAATCTAAAAACCAGCACGTAGCAAATACTCATGCCACCTAATGTTAGCAATGTTTGTGCACTTGGAGATATTGTGGTTCACCTTTGACTGAATATGTTCCATCTACGCGTATTTTGTTGAGAGTTCTTATCATAAAAGGGTGCTAAATTTTGTCGTAAAGGGTGTCAAATATGTAGAAAAGAGAGATTCTTAATCTCTTGAACATAAAATTCCAACTTTCTCTTGGAAAACTACAAGTAACTATTCCTGTGTTATACAAGAACTTTTTTTCCTTTTGAATATAATGTATACTTTATAAATTTTACTTTTACTCAGGAATGAAATGGTTTTCACAGAGATCTGTTAAAAGAAAGTAAAAATAGTGCCATGGAAGAGTGATTTTTAAAGAGTAACAGACATGAATTGAAGTTTGTTCTTCCTCAAACTAGTTATGTAACCTTGGATAAATTACACAACTTCCCTGAACCTCTATTTCCTCACATGTAAAATGAGAATATATTATTAATACTTACATCCATAACAATGTGAGAATTCAACTAGATAATATGTACATGAGAAATCTTGTATAAAATGGTGTTTTAGTGAATCTTTTTCTTCTTAGTATCTTAATTGCTTGAGTTCTATATTTGAAACAGGTAAATACATTTATTATTTTTATTCCTGAAGAAAGTAACGTAAGTTACCTTTCATTAACAAAGGATTATACTACTGATCAAATGAGATACTTGATAAAATTATTAATTACTTGAGAAATCAAGGACTGGACTACTTTTGACCTCTATTTAATTTTTTGTATTTTATTTTACCTTAGTGTTTGATACATATGTCTCAGTTCATGAAATGCTATTATCATTGTATTTTTTAATTTATGTAAATGTAGGAACTACAGGCACAATTTTGTTGTGTTTATATTACATAGTGGTGAAGTCTGGGTTTTCTGTGTATCACCTGAACAATATACATTGTACCCATTAAATAATTTCTAATCCCTCACCCTCCTCCTACCCTTCTACCTTTATGAGTCTCCGGTATCTATTACTCTATATTCTATGTCCATATACACACATTATTTATGAGTACATGCTTTATTTGACTTTCTGTTTTTGAGTTGTTGTCCTTAAGATAATGGCCTCCAGTTCCATCTATGTTGCTATAAAAGACATGATTTAATTCCTTTTTTATGGCTGAATAACATTCCACTGTGTATATATAACATTCATGGTTGTATTATGTGTGCATGTGTTTCATTTACATAAAGGGTTTGCCGCTATGTTGTATAAGTCAAACTCATTACTTCCTACCCATCTCATATTCCCTCATTCATTATCCATTTCATTGTTTGATGGTTTACTTATACCACTTTTTTTAATCCATCTGTCTATTGATGTACACTTAAGTTGATTTCAATCTTTGCTATTGTGAATAATGCAGCGATAAACATACACGTGCAGGTATATTTTTAATATAATAATTTCTTTCGGGGGGGATGGATATCCAGTAGTCAGATTACTGTATAAAATAGTAGTTATATTTTTAGTTCTTTGAGAAATCTTCATACTGTTCTCCACAGAGACTGTATTAATCGACATTCCTACCAACCAGCAGCCTATAAGCATTCCTTTTTCTCTGCTTTTTCACCAACATCTCCAATTGTTTGACGTTTTAGTAATGGCCATTCTAACTAATGGAAGATGATATGTCATTGTGATTTTACTTTGCATTTTTCTGATGAGTAGTGATGTTCAGTTTGAGGATTAGTTTTTCCCCAAGCTTGGTGGTCATTTTTATGTCCTTTTTTGAAAAATTTCTATTCATGTCCTTTTCTCACTTTTTAATGGGATTATTTGTTTTTGTTGTTGTTTTTGAGTTGTTTGAGTTCCTCGTAAATTCTGGATCTCTGTCCCCTGTGGGATACGTAGTTTACAAACATTTGTCTCACTCTACAGGTTGCGTATTCACTCTGTTGATTTTCTCTTTGCTATGCAGATGCTTTTTGGTTTAATTAAAGTCATATTTGTCTATCTTTGTTTTTGTTGCTTATATTTTTGAGGTCTTTCTCATAAGTTCTTTGCCAAGATTAATGTCTAGAAGAGTTTTCATTAAATTATTGTCTTGTATTTTTATAGTTTTGGTTTTGACCTTTAAGTCTTTAATCCATCTTGAGTTGATTTTTGTAGATGGTGAGAAATAGGGATTTAAGTCTCACTCTTCTGCATATGGCAATTCAATTTTCCCAGAATTATTTTGTTGAAAATGTGTCCTTTCTCCAGTGTATGTTTTTGTCAACTTTGTCAGACATCATTTGACTATAGACAAGTGGATTTATTTCTGGGTTCTCTATTCTCTTCCATTAATCGATGTGTCTATTTTTATACCAGTACTATGATGTTTTCTTTATTATAGACTTTTAGTAAATTCGAGATCAGGTAATGCAATGCCTCTATCTTTGTTCTTTTTGCTTAGAATTGCTTTGGCTATTCAAGTTTTTGTTTGTTTGTTTGTTTTATATGAATTTTAGAATTGCTTTTTCTAATTCTGTAGCAAGGAATTCATATAGAGTCTTTGCCGCTAGTGTACTCATATCTTTACATTTTTAAAGGTACTCTCTTATTCTTCCTCAACCTTAGTTCCTAATAGATAGCTCATCTCTTTTATAAGTATCAATTGTACTGTAAATTTTATATATACATACATGTATAATGTGGATATATGTGTACATATATATAATGCAAGTATGTATGTGTGCATACATAATGTATATGTCAATATATGTAAGAAATATAATGGAATATATATATATAGACACTGAAGTATAAACATTCACGGTTGTATTATGCGTGCATGTGCTTTGTTTATATAAAGGATTTGCTGCTGTATTGTATAAGTTAAACTCATTCCTTTCTACCCATCTCCAATTCCCTCAATCATTATCCATTCTATCATTTGGTGATTTATTTATGTCAGTATAGACTCTCAGAGATCCTGTTATTTCTTGTACTATAATCCAACACTATTGTCATTTATTTTGTTACAGATGAGGCCTTTGGGAGCTCACTAAAGTTG
Organism: Avahi laniger; assembly: GCA_963575035.1. NCBI lineage: Eukaryota > Metazoa > Chordata > Mammalia > Primates > Indriidae > Avahi > Avahi laniger. The sequence continues at coordinate 21,731 of CAUYSK010001015.1, forward strand.
GTTCTTATGTCCTTGTGGCATGTCCTCATTCTTACTTTAACACTGTCTTACTTTTATGGTATTACAAGATACCCTAGACTCATCTTGTATTTTCTTGCCCCAGCCATTAAGTCATCCATTTCTCAAAGGAGACCCAAGTTCTTTTACTGAAAAACTGTATTCAAAAACCAGATTCAGATATGGCACGTTCACTGCCGTTAGGTTATTGATGTCTCTAGGTTCTCCTAACAGCTATAGTTAGAAAATATATGTATGTACACTACCCCATGTAGACATACAAATATTTATTTCTGTAGTCAGTCATTTGTATGTGTACTTAAATCAGCATGAATTTGTACATATAAGACTGACTTTAATCTATTACTGCAGAGTTTATTCAAACTATCTGTCCTTTCTTACCTTAAGTTTCTTTGTCCAGCACTGAAAAACCTACCTCTGCAATTAAAATTTAATTACTTATCTGCTATTTCTTTAGTACATGAATATTGAAGGTTATTTCATTCATTCACAAACACATACATGCACAATTGATTTTTATCTTCTGGGTTTGTAGTCTGAAAACATGCTAAACTCACACATTATTTCGATTAGTTTTTTGTAGACTCCATAGAAATTTCTTCAAGAACTATCAGATCATTGCCATGAAAGACAATGCAAACATTTGCTTGAAATATTGATTTCCATCCCTTTACTTTGAGTCTATATGCATCCTTGCAGGTTTATCTTAAGGACTTTTAATAACTATCATAAAGAAAACAACTCCACAAATTTCCAAAGCTAATCACCTTGAGACCACTGATTTAGAGAAGTCAAAAACTTAAATTGGTCAAAAAAGATATAAGGCGGGGGTGGTGATCCTGGGAAGATGGCAGTGGGAGAAGCATCATTTTTGAATCTTTCTAAATTCTCCATTAAGTAGGCAGAGCTACTAGGATAGACCACATAGGTTAAGAAAAATATCAAAAAAGGGGTGTGGATGGATGGGGAGAGCATATGACAAGTAGAATAAGATTGCTAATTGCTTTACAGTTATTAATTAGAAATAAAAGGATGCTACTTCAAATCAGATGCTGGAAAAGAAGGAGGGGAAGTGGAAGAAGGGGCTGCATCCTAACCTCAAAATTTTTTCTTATGGGGAAATCATTAGACAATAACAACAAAAGAAAGAGGGCTCAGAGTGATGAATAAAAATTTGGTATAAAAGTAAGTATTGGAACAAAAATAGAAACTCTCCTAAATACTAAGAACTGTACTTATGAAAAAAATAAAAATGAACATATAATAAAAGGGATAATTAAATATATATAAAAAAGTTAAATTTGGATCCATCTCTTATATTATTAAAAGGGAAAAACTTCAAAGAACATGAAGTCTAAGATAAAAATATAGAATCAATACAAGTACTGGAAGGGAACATGAATGAATTTCTCTAGAATCCATAAATAGAAAAAACATTCCTATTGTAATTCAAAATCCATAAACAATAAGAGGAGAGATAAATTTGATTACATTAAAATTTTTAGCCTGACGAAAACGACACTCTATGTAAAGCAAAAGACAAACTGGAGGAAATATTTACAATTTATATCACAAACAGAGAGCTAAACTTTTTAATATAAAAATGTTTCTAAAAATAGAAGAAAAGTTAATCTCTATAAAAATAGACCAGAGAAATGAACAGAGAATTTAAGGAAAAAGAAATGCAAATTTCTCCTAATCAGATGAAAGATGATCAACTTCACTCATCATAAGATTACATATATTAAAACTGCACTGAGGTACTATTTAGTTCCTATTAGATTGGGAAACATTTAAAAGCTAGACAACATGATCTTTTAATAAGGCTATGAGGAAACAGATACTCTCATATATTGTACTGGGAATGGAAGATGATACAAACCCTAGGGAGAGGAATTTGTAAATACCAAGCAAAATAATGAATGCACTTATCCTCTAGCCCTGTGCTATGGTTTGAATGCTTATGTTTACGTGTTGAAAATTTACATGTTGAAATTCTAACACCTAAAGTGACAGTATTATGAGGTGGAACCTTTGGGAGATGATTGGGTCATGAGAGTGGAGCCCTCATTAATGCAATTAGTGCCCTTATCAAAGAGGCCCCAGAGAGCTCCTCTGCCCCTTCATCATGTGAGGGTACAGTGAAAAGATGCTGTCTATGAGCCAGAAAGTGGACCCTCACCAGACAGTGAATCTTCTGATGCCTTGATCTTGGACTTCCCAGTCTCCAGCATTGCGAGAAATAAATTTATGTTGTTTATAAGCTGCCCAGTTTATGGTACTTTGTTATAGCATCCCGAATGGGCTAAAACAGTAAGTTTCTAGAATTTTATTCCAAAGGCATACTGGAAAAAATACAAAAAGATGTATGACCAAAGCCAGTCATTGCAGAATGATTAGTAATAACAGAAGACTGGAAATGGCATGGATGTCCACCAAGACTGGACAACTACATTTACCTAATGGAGTTCTTTGCCGCTGGAAAGGAATTAGAAAAACCCATTTACTACTATGAAGTATTCCCCAGAATATATTGTTGTGTGGGAAAAAATAAGCAGGAACTATTTGTATAGAATGCTAAATGTGATGAAAAGGGAATCTAAACAAAAAAAAAAAAAGAAAGAAAGAAAGAAAAGGAAAGCTATGAAAAGGAGGTTACCTAGAGGGAAAGTGAATAGAGTGGAGGGAACAGGGACAAAAGCTAGACTTATTTGAATATGTTGTTTTATATATGTGACTTTGGAACCTTAGTATATTTTGTATAATTATGAAACAAAATTTAATTTTATAAAAAAAGCAACCCTTAAAAATGTAAATATGCACTCAGTTGGTGATGTAACCACATAGGGAATAGCTATTCTAAGTGACCTTGAAGCACAGTTATATGACAATGCTTCCTAGTGGGATGGAACCTAAGAACAAAAATAATTGAAAAATGACAAAAAAACAATTGAAGCATTTCAGTAATTGTATTTTTCATAATAGCGTCAGTATTGCTATTTTGAGACTTGCATTCGTGTATTATGGGATAAAATAAATGAGTACTTATGTACTATTTTTCTTCTCTCATTCTCAATGTTTTTTTTAAAATTGGGATTCTTAGTGTGGAAGGAGGAGATACAGATCTAAGGTACAAGAAGTTAAGTAAAATCTCTGTGCTCCTCAATTTATATCTGAAGTATGACGATGAATTCATGATGTATTTAAACTTGCATATATATAATTTTTATTTTATAGCTCTGTTTACTGAAAAGGCCCAGAAACATTGACTACTCAGTATTGATAACATTCTTACCACCCAGACTGTGGTATTAAAATGCCATTTCCCACCACAAGAAACCAGGGCTCCTTGAAGAATTGGCTGATTTCAGGTTTGGGGCAGAAAATGTACAATATGAACTTGGTATACCTTGTAATTACCAGAAAGCAAGAGAAATATCAAAGATTTTAAAGTCAGATCCAAAGGACAGAAGAGGAAACTTGAACAGGCTCCTATTGGCTAACGATGGGAAAATTTGAGCATTAATAAGGATAAGAAATATAAATTATTGAAATATGTCAATTACAGTTAAATACATGGGTTCATAATTTTACATATAATGAATGACTCTCATTGGTCACTGTTGGGGGATGTCAGTGAACCAAATCATTATTTTGAAACCTGGCAAATTAAGGAAAGAATAAAACATTTATCCTACCATTTTCATTAGAACTATTCCACCGTGGTACTGAAAAGCTGATGAACTAATTTCTCTTTGTAGAATTTTTAAGCTAATAAATAAAGAAGAGTTTATCAAATTAGAATATTGTCATTAGCAATCTCTACTGAATTGAATTAATGGACGTAGACAGACATTGGTCATCAATAATTGCTAACAACCCAATAGAGATGACCAGACAGTATATGTGTCCTGGTGGCAGAAAAAAACACAACCTATAAAGTAGTCTTGCCAAAAAAAATCAAACTTGAATTTGATCACATCTCTATATACAACTGCCAACTTAGGAAATACAAAGGAGAGAGAAACATGTTAAATAACATGATGAGGATGCAACGGGCAAAATTCACACTGTAGGAAATTCTTACAAGACAAATGAATGATTTCTTCAACAATAAATTGCAAAGAATATAAAGAGCCAGGAGGAAAATTCACAGGTTAAAAAAATGACTTGAAAGATATCACCAATCTCTGTGGTTCTTATTTTAATATAAACTCAAAAAAAAAGCCTCACAATTAAAAAATTAAAAAAAAGTAATCATTGACATTTATGAGATGATTAGAAATTTGAAAATTGATACTTTGAAATTATTAGGGATTTTTGTTATATTTTAGATACAATAATGATATTGTGGATAATTGTATATTTTTAAATATTTTATGTTTTAGAAGTCCATACTAAAATATTTGAAATGGTATAATGTCTGGAATTTGAATGAAAATAATAGGGGAGGTGAGTAGTGAATAAAGGTAGCAGTGAACCCAGATTGGGTCATATCTTCACACTTGTTGGGGCTGAGAGATAGCTTCCTGAATTTTATTATATTGTTCTGTCTATTTTTGAGTACATTTAAAATATTACACAACACCCCAATATAAAAAATATTTCAAAATATATTTTTGGAAAGCACAAATATTCACAAAAGTAGCCCCCCAGGTAGAAGGCTTGGCAACATGCACTCACCTCTAAGGTTCCTGAGTTTCTCTCTCCTTGTCTGGATCCTGTTCTGCATCCAATTCCTTTTTCTCCTTTTCCCTCTTCAGCAATACTATTTAGTTCTCTGCTGTTATGTCTACCTCAGTTCTCCCCTGCTTCTCTACCTATCTCCTTCTCTTCTTCCACACTTGTCTCGTTTCCTTTCTCTACTATATCTTCTTTTCTGCTGATGCGTTTAGCAAGTGGCCATGACATTGAACTGAAAAATTATTTTTCTTTTTCAGTTGGTAGAAACAATAGATTACAGTTTTATGGCTTTTTTCCACTTTATTGAGGCATACCAGACAAAAATTGTGTATAGTATTTAAAGTGTGCAACATGATGTTTTGATATACACATACATTGTAAAATGATTACCACAATCAAGCCAATTAACCTATCCATCACCTCCCATAGTTACAATTAAATTCTGTTGTGGAAGAGTTGGCAGTGAAAACTAAACAGATTTTCAGCTCTCTCTCTGCCTGCAGTAGCTGAGGTCAGAGACATCTACATATATGAAGGTTTCTTGATAAAAAAGGCAAGTCCAAAGGGTACTGAATCCTCCCACCCTTTTAACCCATTCAAGAGGGATCTCACAACAGCAATCCTGGATGTGCAGAGCTTTGCTGGATCTAAGAGTCCACCAGGAAACGTGGCGTTTCACTGTAAGCTGGTATGGGATGTGTTTTTTGACACCTTCCTGTCAACATGCTGGCTGATCATTGCAGATAAACAACCAAACCATCAAGAAGAAACTTCCTTCTTTTCTTTTTTATGTCTACTCATGTGAAGTCAGTTGAAAGCTGCCCTTGATCAAAGGCTGCTGGCAAAGGGCTACAGGATTTTTATTATTTATTATTTATAGGGCATCACAAGTGTTACGCAGCAGTTTGCAAAACATAAAACACCAGAGAAAAGCTCTATGTTATGAGGAGGTGACAATGTAAATAAAATGTAAACATCGCCATGGATAACAGTAAAGTCCTTGAGAAGCAGAAATATGGGTTCTTCTTTGATTCGGCCTGGGTAAAAGTAGATTCTAAGGGGAATGCAGCTAGGAAAAAAATCAATGGCAGGATACCAATAAACATGTATTCTGGAAAGAATGTGTAGTGAAAAGTTCAGCGGATCTATAAAATCAATGCAAATGAGAATAAAGTATTTCTCATTAAATTATCAAAGATTTAAAAAATGATGCTATGTAATTCTTGCTAAGGTTCTAAAATAGTGTCACCATCATTAATTTCTGGAGATATTGTAAATTGGTCCAATACTTTAGGAAAGCAATTTAGTATTATTTATCTGTTAGGATCCTTATGTAAGACTTTAATCCTTTTGTAGTATTTGTAACTTTAATATATTACATAGGACAGTTCAGCACAATTAAGTCTTTCTGCACACACAGTAATGAACATCCTGCATTTCTTTCTTTTTTATTTTATTTCAGCATATTATGGGGGTACAGATATTTAGGTTACGTATGTTGCCCTTGCCCCTTCCCTCCCTCCCTAAGTCCGAGTTTCGAATATGTCCATCCTTCGGGTGGTGCACATTGCACTCTTTGTGTATGTATATACCCGTCCCCTCTCTCTCCTCCCCCCTCCCCCCTGCCCAACATCCAATAGATGTTATTCTTATATGTGCACTTATGTGTTGATCCGTTAATACTAATTTGATGGTGAGTACACATGGTGCTTGTCTTTTCATTCTTGGGATACCTAACTTAGCAGAATGTGTTCCAGCTCTGTCCAGGAGTATACAAGAGGTGCTATATCACATTGTTTCTTAAAGCTGAATAGTACTCCATGGTATACATATACCACATTTTATTAATCCACTCATGTGTTGATGGACACTTGGGTTGTTTCCACATCTTTGCAATTGTGAATTGTGCTGCTATAAACATTCGGGTGCAGGTGTCTTTTTTGTACAATATCATTTGTTCTTTTGGGTAGATGCCCAGTAATGGGATTGCTGGATCGAATGGTACTTCTACTTGTATCTCTTTAAGGTATCTCCATATTGCTTTCCACAGAGGTTGCACTAGTTTGCAATCCCACCAACAGTGCATGAGTGTTCCTATCTCTCCGTATCCAGGCCAACATTTATTGTTTTGGGACTTTTTGATAAAGGCCAGTCTCACTGGAGATAAGTGATATCTCATTGTGGTTTTAATTTGCATTTCCCTGATGATTAGAGATGTTGAGCATTTTTTTCATATAGTTTTTTGGCCATTATTCTGTCTTATTTTGAAAAGTTTCTGTTCATGTTGATCAACACATAAGTGCACATATAAGAATAACATCTATCGGACGTTGGGTGGGGGGAGGAGGGGATGGGTATATGCATACACAAAGAGTGCAATGCGCACCACCTGAAGGATAGACATATTTTAAACTCGGACTTGGGGGGAAGGGGGGGCAAGGGCAACATACGTAACCTAAACATTTGTACCCCCATAATATGCTGAAATAAAAAAAAAAAGTCAGCTAACATGTTAAAAACGAAGGCTTCATTTAAGTTACAAAGATCTCAATGCCACCTAAAAAATTACTTAGTTCTCAATGTAATCCTAGAAAGAAGTATATTCCTGGTAAACTTCCTGGCAGAGGACTTGACTTAATTGAGCCTTTCTTCCCAACAGGTACCCCCTGCCAACTACTCACCCCCACCAGATGGATTAAAACTCATCCCAGCCAAGCAACTCTGGCAACCAAAACTACAAAATCAACAATTACAAGAATTTGTGTTTCAAATACCAGTAGACTTACTAAGATGAAATGATCCGTTATGTATCCAAAAATAAACAGAGACGTATGTGTGCCTTGTAGGCAGTAGAACTAAAATGTTTAATATACTCTAGTACACTTCATTTGATGGTTTTCATAAAAATCTTCATTCATGATAAGCATTTAATAAAATTTACTGAATGAGTAAATTCATGGATACTTTTCTTTATAGCTTTGTGAAATGAGGGAAAGCAAGTTACATCAGGATGCTTTTGGCTATAAATAACAGAATATCAATCTAAAAGTCATATAAACAACTGCAATTGTGAATTGTGCTGCTATAAACATTCGGGTGCAGGTGTCTTTCTTATACAGTATCATTTGCTGAAATAATGATATGTTTTTATGTTTTATGTTTCTCGCATGAATAAAGTCTGGCCCCATGGCTGATTCTTCAGAAGCCAGGATCTCCCACTCTACTCTGCCATCCTCTTGATGTCTAAGGACATCCTCTCTGGAGGGAATGCTTATAGAAGTTCCAAGCATCATGTGCTCGAACAATAATGTTCAAAAGTAGAAAAGAAGCAACATAGTTCCTTCATCCATCTTTTCATCTTATTAAGGAGGAAAATCTTTCCCAGAGCCTCCAACAGACTTCTCCCATGTGTCCCTTTGGTCAAGCTGGTTCAAACGGTTGTTTGACAGGAAGTTGAGAAAGCCAGTATCCGGTATTTTCATCCTCTGTCATGGGATGTGTACATCAGAGAGGTTCATTGTTAAAATTAGTAAAACACCATCTCTGGTCTTTAGTTGTTTAGTAATAAATGGCACAACACAGGGAAGAAGTCTGTGAAACTTTGTATGATTTAAATATAATAGGAAATCATAAACTAATCAATTCACTAAAGAAAGCCAGGCCACCAGAAAGTTTGCTTGTGAGAATTACAACTACAATACAGTTATAAGTAATAAATATCTCAAATAGAAAGACATCCATTCTTTGTGCTTAATATACGATAGAAAATAAAATTAAGTGACTTCAATAAATTTAGTACTTCTTAAAACTATGTGTTAGCAATGACATCTTTATTTATATAAATTTATACTAACACTTATAAATACATTAATGAACTATAGATAAAACTGAAAATCTGACCACAAAAAGTGGATTTTTCCAATCCACATATAATCCCTGTACTGAAGCACTTTCATATTTAATAGCAGCATGCCTTATAATATAATCATGTTTCCTTAGTGTACTGACAAGGTGTACAAAATAGTTTAACTCAGTTGTTTTTACTCATGATCTTTAAAAAGAAATATGCATATAAAAATACCAAATGCATTTAAAATAAAATTCTAGTCATTTCTATAAGTGAGATTTGACCAAAAAAATTCTTTAATATTTTGGCAGACTGTTGATATTCTGAGAGGCTGAACTTAATACATGGTTTCAATTATCCTGTGAGAGCAGACCACCACAGGAGCTTCTGAGCTACTCGCAGTCTTTCCATGTCTTAAAAAACTGAGAATGGATGAAAGCATTCATCAGAGGTCAAGCTGTTCCTGATGACTTCTCTCTGATCTTATTCTGAGCAATCTAGATATATCACAATTTGTGATTTTCCTAGTTTTCACCATTACATTATATTACAATTTTAGAATTCCATAATCATATGACAATTTGAAACAATTAATTTGAAATCACGAGGTCACCTCAGGAAAATTTTCAGTTTAATACATGACTTGGCCAGTTTTTAAATCACTATCTCTTTAATACTACTCTTCTTTTAATGCTTCCTAAAAGCCTCAAACTGTTTTGGACTCAAGTGTGATTAATGATCCTGTGAAACCAAGAAACCAAGAAGCCATGCATTGGGTAGCTACAATTGGCATGTGCGTTTCCTGGCACAAAATCACCAGGCAAATGGACTTTTTATGATACTTTTGAATTTAATATTTCATTTCACTAGTTATTATTAAGTGGTCATAAAGTTGGCTAAAAGTAAAAATCTATGTGTATACCACCATTAAAAACAGCTGAAATTTATAGAATTTTTTTTTCTTAAAATCTAATATCACACATTTCAGCAAACTCTAAACAGTTTAGTTAATTTACCAAAATTCTTTACAACTCGACCTGGAACCTAAATACAAATAATTAGGATTTCTTTCCTAGCCTGTTACATAAGTATGTTACTTTTATACTTAATTTAAGAAGACAACTTTCTAATTCCAAACTCTCATCCATCCTCTAACCTGGCACTACAGGTGTATTATTTTCCTTTAGTCATTTGTAATCAAACTAAATAGACCAGATAATTATATTCTAAACATCTGGTATGCAAACACTTATTTGGAAATAATTGTGAATAGCAAACTTAAATATTTCCTAAAACCACACCAAACTGTCAACAAGCTAAATTGAGTATAGTCTTTAGCAGTGTATAGCTGACCACTATGATGCATCCATTCTTTTCCCTTTCTCTCATTTCCTCTTACAAACTCCAACTTTCCTTCCTTCCTTAATTATTCTTTGCAAACATGCTGTTTTGTTTGCTGTCTACACTTATGCCTTGCTTAATTTACTTTGTGCTTATTTGCTTTAAAGGTTCTAAAATCTTTTTTTCTCCAATTTGAAATCTGTTCCCATTAATATTTTCATTTTCATGAAATCTTAGCAAGCTTACAAATAATCACAAAGCTACAATGTATAAGACACTCTGTAAGAAACTTACAACTCATGCGGAGAAAGAAAATAGGCAAATGAAAAGGTTAAGAATGAAATATTTAAATGAGAAATGTATGACGAATTTCCCTCTTGTCCTGCGGGAGGACAGGTTTGCAATGATAAACATATATTCCAGTGCAGAATAGGAGCAATCAAGAGTGGGTGGCCAAGGAGAGAGAATACGGGTCTGGGAGACATTGCAAAAACGCTAAGCCTAATATGGATCTCCGTAAGGCAAGGAGTAGGAGAATGTATCCACCTTCTACAAACCAATATCCAAGTGGGCCTTGGGATAGACAAGAATAATCCCTTATGCACAGGGCTCACATCAGGCATTCACAGTTTATACAGATAATACAAAGAAGGGAAGTGGGAAGGACTCTACCCCTAGTGAATATTTAAGGTGAAACTGTGAAGGAAGAGGAAGAAGGCTGATGAATCAAAGGATCGTGCAATCAGGAGCTCAGCTGCAAACTAGAAGTCACTAACAGCATAATAGAAAACAGGGCATTTTTATATTTAGCAAGAAACTGGATTTGATAACTAATTAAAAAAGAAAGGAATAAGTCAGAGATGATCCCTGCATTGCATAGAGAAGAATTAAATAATGTCTAAATTCTGTGCCAATTCTAAAATCCTATGTTCAGGGAATCATTTTCTTAATAGTTAAAAATATTATAAACGCTTAAGAGGAAAAGGTTTCCACTGTCCAGCATAATGGAGTAAGACCATACCAGACAAATCATCCCTGTAGAAAACAACTATTAATTCTGGTCATAAGACAAAAGTAATCATCAGAAGGTACTGAAGAGGGAAGAGAAGCAGATAGACTCTGGTGGGAGCTAGGACTCACCTGCAGGAATAGAGATGGAAAGGTCTAAGAGTATGTTTTCCTCCCCAAGGCTGTCAGCCTTGGGCTAAATGTAGCCCACAGCAAAATAACACGGAAGATAACTAAGACAGTGCTGAAAGAAAAAGAATAGTCCTAAATGTCTGTGTTAAAAAAGAAGAATGGTCTCAGATCACTGATTTAAGCTTCTATCTTAAACTCAAAAAAAAAAAAAAGTAAGGAAATAATAAAAAAAAGAAATTGAAAACACAAAATGGTGGTGGGGAGGGGAAATCAGGAAAACCAAAAGATGATTCTTTCAGTGGGAAATGGGGGAAATCAATAAAATTGACAAAACTCCAGCCAGATCAAATAAGAAAAGTATGAAATAAATGAAAGATGTCACTATAGATGCTATCGTCTATTAAAAGATTAACAGAAGCATATTATGAACTACTTGATGCCTTGGTCTGACATTTCTTTTGACAACTTAGACGAGACAATTTCTTTTTTTGAGAAAATTTCTTGTAAAGACAGATTACAAACAAGAAATACAAGAATTAAAGAGTTTTATATCAATTTTAAAAATATAGTTTGTAATTAAAATCATTCCCACTAAGAAAACTCCAGGTTCAGATGGCCTCACTGATGAATTCCTTTAATCATTTAATGAAGAAATAACTCAATTTTACACAAACTCTTAGAGAAAATATTCAAGGAAGGAATACTGACCAACTCATTTTTTGAGGCTAAGACCACACAAACATCTCATAAGAAAAAAGAACTATAAAACAAAATCCCTCATGAACATAGATACAAAAATCCTTTAAAACTATCAGCAAATTGAATACAACATTAAAAAGATTAATAAATAATGATCAAGTGGAGATAATCCTAGAAATGTAAGGTTAGTTTAACATCCAAGATCAGCCAATGCAATTTAATATTAATAGAAAAAAGAAAAAATTTCATATCATTTTAAGGAGTATAGAAAAAGCATTAAATGGCTGGGCACGGTGGCTCGTGCCTGTAATTCCAGCACTTTGGGAGGCCAAGGCAGGAGGATAGCCTGAGGCCAGGAGATCAAGACCAGCCGGGGCAACAAAGCAAGACTTCACATCTATAAAAAATTTAAAAATTAGCTGGGCATGATGGCACACGCCTGTAGTCCCACTACTCAGGAGGCTGAGGCGGGAGGATCGCTTAAGCCCAAGAGTTTGAGGCTGCAGCAAGCTATAATTGCACCACTACACTCCAGCCTGGGTGACAAAGCAAGACCCTGTCTCAAAAAAAAAAAAAAAGCACAAAAGTTCAACATCATTTCATGATATAAGTCACAGCAAACCAGGAATAGAAGGGAACTTCCTCAAACTGATGATTGAGGGCATCTGTGAAAAACCTACAGTTAACATCATACTCTACACTGA
>CAUYSK010001016.1:0-36347 GCA_963575035.1 Avahi laniger
TAATTGGACAGCTAAAAATATATCTAGAAAAAAATTAGCCGGGCATGGTGGCTCATGCCTGTAGTCCCAGCTACTTGGGAGGCTGAGACAGTAGGATTGCCTGAGCCCAGGAGTTTGAAGTTGCTGTGAGCTAGGCTGACGCCACGGCACTCGCCCCAGGCAAAAGAGTGAGACTCTGTCTCAAAAAAAAAAAAAAAAAAAAAGAATTTACAATTCAATAACAAAAAAGACAGATAATCCAATTTTAAGTGGGCAAAAGATTTGAATTGACTTTTCTCCCCTAAAAGTATACAAATGGCCATTAAGTCCATGAAAATATACTCAGTGGTGCAGCCATGTTGGAAAACTGTTCACAGCTCCTCAAAATGTTGAACAAAGAGTTATCATATAACCCAATAATTTTGCTCCTAGGTAAACACCTAAGAAAATTAAAAACTTATGTATGTCCCTGATAAACTTGTACACAAAAGCTCAGAACAACATTAGTTATAACAGTCAAAAGGTGGAGGCAAACTGAGTGTCCATCAACTGATGAATGGATAAACAAAATGTATTATATTCATAAAACGGGATAATGTTCAGCAATTTTAAAAAATGAAGAGCTAATTCATGGTACAGCATGGATGAGCTTGAAAACATTATGCTAAAGGAAAGAAGCCAGTCACCAAAGACCACATACTGTATGAACCCATTCATATAAAATGTCTAGAATAGGCAAATCTGTAGAAATGGAGACTATTGGTTGTCTAAGGTGAGAGGAGAAGTTACCGCTACTGAATATGGGGTTTCCTTTTCAGGTGCTAAAAATGTAAAAGTAGACAGTGGTGTTCATTGCACAATTTTGTGAATATACTACAAACCACTGAATTTTACAATGAAAGTTAAAAGGGCTAACTTTATGGTATGGAAGTTATATCTCAATAAAGCTGTTATTAAAAATCAAATAGTAAGTCAAATAACATGTAACATATATGCTCTTCAACTGTTATATTTCTGGCACTTTGCAAAATGGATAACATCACATCATAATAAAGGTATTAAATCTCAAAAAGTAGTAAAGTAGGTGGCTCAGACAAAAAAAGTTTAAATAAGGAAAAGACCACTGAATCTTGCATATCTGCCCCTTTGCTCATGTACCCATTCATTCATTCATGCATGCATATATTCAATGTCTTCACTGAATGACTACTAAATTTGAGACTTGGTGGTAAGTATCCAAGATACAGCCATAATAGGCAAACATTATCCCTGCAGTAATGTGATCTACAGTCCAAAGGGGGATCAAACTACTAACAAATAATTCAATAAAGCCAGACAAATAAAAAGACAAGGAATAGAGAGGAGGAAGCTACTCCTTTTGTCCATATTATCCCTCAAAGAATTTTCATGAAACTGTGTATTCCTCACACATTTTTAGGTAGATATATAAATATTTTCATTATGAGTTCAAATTAATATATCTTATTTATAGTAGCTAGAAATTATTATAAGATGAAATAATATAAATGAATATAATTGAGATGAATATGTGATTTAATAAAAGTTTTCAAGTGTGCATTGAATTAAACACACGATATTTGAAATAAATTAAAGAAATTTTGTAGAACGTATTTTGGGGAATGTGGCAGCCCTTCAAAGCATTTCAGCTACATTTCAAAGAATCACTAACCTATGCTGTTTGAGCTGTATGAATTCACAGCACCCCCAGATGGGCCAAAATACTTCCCCTCTAATAACAGGCTTTATCCCTCACCAAAACATATATTGAATCAGAAAAAACAGGAAAAGCCTATGTATTTTTGCTGCTTAAATTAAATATTAGAATGTTCCTTAAGCCAATATTTCAATTTCTCCTTTGTTTAGTGTCTTGGTGGATTTTACAACCCAGAAAGGATTTTACAACGTCACTGTAAGATTTGGTAGGGGCAAAGAGTTTTATTTGATTGTTTATTATTTAGTTATTTTTGGTAAATTGAAAGAAAGAATATTGTGAATGCCAATTCATTCTCAAGCTGATCGATTCTAGCAAAGAGCACGTATGGAGGTTAAAGAAATGAATTCCCTTAAAACTCCTGGAACAAGTAACCCGATGGGAAGTTTTCTTGTGTCACTACGGTTATCAGCATCACCAGCAGTTCATGTACCATCTTGGGTACCCAAAATATAGTGTGGGGACTGCCATTCTCGATTAGACTGAGGAGCTTTGTGAATTTATCAAAAATAAAGTATAGATGTGAGAAAACAACAATTAGCAGCAAATGAAGACACAAAATTACAAGCACGGTAGGGTTTTCATTTCTTTTAATGGTGTTAGAGCACATGGAGATGTGAGAAAACATGGCCAAAGCAGAGTGTTGTCAGGGGTGCTGGCCTCTGAGTACTTCTAAGACATATGGGTCAGGGTGGATGAGAAAATCAGCCTTATAAACTCTTCCTTGGAACATCTGTTCTGATTATTAGCCCAATATTTATTGCATCTGGTCAGCACCCCTGATTGATGGTTTAGCTATGGAAAAAAATCTATTCTTTTCCATTCACACCAGAATGTGCTTAAAAGGATGTGTATGAAAATATCTTCAGATGCCTCCAGCCCAAACACTGTCTGACTGCAACTACACAAGAAATAAAATGAGAGCAACCCAGCTATGCCAATCAGCTGTCAGAGTCATAAAAGATTATAATGGTTATTTAAGACCTATAAATTTTGGGATGATTTGTTAGAAACAATTGTTAACCAGAACTATTGATCTTTGCAAGATTTGGCAATAATTATTTCTTGTTAAAAAGAAAGTCTACTTGGTTGAGTTTAACCTCAGAGGAAGATTTCAGATATAGTTGCAACTTAAGTTGCCAATTCACTAAATGAAAAATTCATAAAATTAATTAGAATCACAGAATTATAGTGTTGATCATGATAGTAAATATTTTCTAGTTTAGCATCTTCAATGTCAAAAGACTAGTTTGTGAGCTAGTTCTATAGATGTCTTATTTTACTTCGGGCCTCTTTTGTCATATTAAGATAGTTGAGTTTAGGAAGCGTACCATGTTTGCAAATCACTATAGACCTCACTGAGATAAAAGAATGACAGTGTGATTTCAAATTCCCTTAAGACTACAATACGCTGTGAATTTTTCCTTGCCAGAGACTTGCACACCCAATTGCATAACTGACAACTTACTATTATGCCTCATAGGTATTTTACACTTAAGTTGACCAAAACAGAATTTTATTGTTCCATGACAACCTGTTCCTCCCTTATCCTTTCCTCATCTCAATAAATAACACCACTTTTGGTTCAGTTACCTAAGCAGGCCTTGGATAAATCATTGACTCTCTTCTGTTATCCTCCAATCCTCACTTAATCCATCAGAAAGTTTTCTGGCATCATTTTAAAAATATGTTTCAATTTCATCTACTTTTTGTCATCTCCCTTAACCTAGCATTATGTTTTTAACATCTATATTTAGTAATATTATCGTGATTGTAAACACAAGGTTTCCTGGGGCGTAGACAGATTGACTATTACTTATTCATAGCAATAACTGCTTGGATCCACTTTGCTCTGATTCTTGAAGAGCTGGATGTCATCCTATGCTATAGAGTCTGTATGGTAGATGAGGAATCATAAAATAATCATTCTGGGTGGTTACACAGGAGAGGGAAAGCTATCCATTCTCCTCTCTGAAGAGATGAAGAGAAAACTTTTGTGCCTTAGCATAAACAAATTCAACGTTGGAAGCCTTCTTAGTTCTTACCTTTGGAATGTAAATAAATAAATGGAATATAAGACAAGTTCATCCAACTTTACAGTGTAGGGATATCTCTTTGGACAACCTATCATTGTCTAAACAATTATAATTTAACTTCCAAAGCACATTCTTTTAAGGGAAGGTCCCAAGTTCCAGGAAACTTTGCTCAGAAAGCCCCAAACATATAGAAACATAAAAATATTTTCCCTGCAGTCACACACCTAGTCAAAGCCATTACCGTCTCTCATAATGCTGCTCGTCCAGCCTCCTGAGTCCTCTCCAAGTTTGTACACTACCTTCCCATCCATTCTCGACAGAGCAATGAGCTTAATTGATATAAACCTTAATCTCACTGTTGTTCACCTGCTTGAAACAACTCAGAGTCTTTCCACTGTAGTAGCCTACTATCTATGGTCCACAAAGCCTGAGAGGATTTAACTTTCTCTCAGTTTCTTGGCCACTAAACTTACTTCCTAGATAGGGCTTTTGATGTTGCTATTCCCTCTGCAGGAATTTTTCCTCCCAGCTCTGGCATGGCTGGCTTTTTCTCATCTTTTGGGCCCCAGATTAATACCACTGCTCCAGAGAGGCCTTTTCTGAACATCCTATCTAAAGAGGATGGCTGCATTCTCCTATTCTCCATCACGATACTCATTTCCTAACCCTTGAGATGATGGGTCAATTCTTCTACTTGTTGCCTCTTTATTGGTCTTCTACCCCACTGTGATTCAGAACAGAGATCTTCCTTGTCTTTGTTTATGTTTCATTCTTAGTGTTAAACACCATGCCTTGTTAGGTAGATAATTAGAATCTCTGACTCTTCTTGGGACAAGAGTTCCCTGTTTTGGTG
Source organism: Avahi laniger (assembly GCA_963575035.1). Taxonomy (NCBI): domain Eukaryota; kingdom Metazoa; phylum Chordata; class Mammalia; order Primates; family Indriidae; genus Avahi; species Avahi laniger. The sequence goes on from CAUYSK010001016.1 coordinate 4,601, forward strand.
CTGTTTCTAGTAATTGCTCCACCTGGGAAGAAGGATAAGGGCAGCCACTCCATTTTGGCATTGCCCCATCTTTAATCCTATCCCAAGCAACTGCTACTCCTAGGGAAGGAGGGAATGCTTTATCAATCAGGGAATTCCCCAGTCCAGGCATAGTAAGATTTAGAAAGTGACCTAGAGTAACCTAAGGGTAATTAATATGCCATTAGCTTGAATCTACATTGCTGTTCACTACCCCAGGTGAGAGCTCTTATAGGCAGATGGAATTTGGAGGACACCTGTCAATCATTTGATAACGTTCTACACCTTCCAAGAGCCTGCCCCCAGACAAGACTAATGAAAGGAAACAATCCAAGAAGTCAGGAAGGAGTGAATGGGTCAGTCAGTCAGTGAGTTGGTCTGTCTTTCCCACTTGGGGAGATAGATCCATTTTATTCTACAGTAAAGAGCTGCTCTTGCAAAACTGACCCCTGCCTGAGGTTTTTCTGTCATATTGACCTTGCTGATGATTTTTCCAAAAAAGGAGCCAGAAGACCGGGATAATAATTTGGACTTGACACTTTGGTGTGTTTGATCATTCTTCGGCCAAGAGCATACCAAGAATCAAGGGCAGACTCCCACCCTGACAGCCTGACAAACAGTGGGCAGTCAATATATTTCTATTGAAGAATAGAATAGATGAGTAAATGTATTCATCAGTGCTATGCAAAAAATCATTCAAAAACATATTGCATATTTTCTTGAACATTAGTACTTGTCACCTTGACACTGAAAGCATACTCAAGACACTTAAAAAAGACAAATTAAAGTGAAACGATAAGTAAAGAACATAAAAAAATCAAAAACTAAAATCAAAAGTGAGGATTATCTATTAATATAAACAGAGGACAAAGACAAGTCTGTTGATTTCAAACTTTTATTTCACATATACCGTGTGTCAAGACTTGAAGGAACAAAAAGACCATATTTGGTATCTTTCATGATTTAAGAGATCTTTTTATCTACTTAATGAGGCATATATACAAAAATATTAATATAAATTATTTATCTATAATTGGGATAATAGCTGCATTTGAATGTCAAAGGACAGGAAAATGCCATGTACTTCTTCAAAGTCTTACTGTCCTTCTTCAAAGTCTTACTGTCCTTCATGATGAGAAGAAGTAAAAGCAAGTTATTCTCTAGATTATTTATTTAGAAAATGAAGGTCAAAACAAAACTGAATAAACTTGCTAAAGTTTAAGTCCTTTATTCCAAATAATGTTAGACTTTTTTAGCATGAACCATTGTTCATTAAATGATACATATTTAGAGTCAGTTGTTAAAAAGACTGTTGTTCCAGATTGCCTAGACACAAAACTTTTGGGGATTTCCAAATTGCAGGGATTATCTATACAAATATATTTTCTGTTGTATCCCCTCATCCCACACAGCACATTTCTAGGTACAAAATGAGAGGCCAATGCTATAAATTACCCACTAAAAAAAAAAAAAAAAGAATCAGAAAGTAGCAAAAACACTATTAGATTGGAAATGAGAAAATACGTTTTAAGTTTTGATATGCCCCTGAAACACTAGGTGACATTGAAAAACTGACCTCATCATTCAGATTTATCAGATACAAAATGAGAAGGCTAAACTAAATTATTTCTGAGGTCTCTTTCCAATTTAAAATTCTTCAAATAGGTAAGAGCATTCTAAAAGGCAGGGGATTCTATGAACATTTTTGACTTTTAAAGAAATTATCAATTTTCAAGGAAAGAAAATGTTTCTCTTTGGAGCCTTTAGTAATTGACAAAAGGATAAAGAATGCTGAGGTGCAAAGCAGATATTCTTTGCTAAGAATAACAATGAAATATTAATTTTAGAATAAAGGGCAGACGGTTTACTTAGAGGCTTTTGGTAAATCTGAAGAGATGCTGTAAACCAAACAGCTTTGCACTGTCCAAAAGAGACAACGAATGAAAACATATTGAAACTATTTCTCTTGAGAAAAATAACATGACTCAGGCCCACACTAAACACTGAAGTTCAACAGAGATAGAAAAGGTTTTAGAAAAACCAGGCAAAAAAAAATCTCAGTTTTCATGCAAATAAATTAATAATACATCTTGCTTTCTATGAAGTTGATCTTTAATAGTTTTTTTAGATAATGTCCAGCTGCTGGTTATTATCTGTTGATGGTTATCTAATAAACTGTGTCATATTGAATCTTCAATTCTAACTATAATGGATTATTCATTTAGCTGACCAAAAGTCAGACTACTGAATCACATTTGTTGTTTGTGGTCATTTATGTATCAACTTAGCATCCCTGAGAATGCTAAGGACATTCTTTGTTTTCAGATTTTAATTAATACTGCTTTATTTCAAGAAATTTAGCTTTTCATTTATTTTGAATTGATTGTCTCTACCTTAATTTATGTCTACTACTACATCCTAGGGATTCATTGATATTCTGCAATGTGCATATTTATTTCTTACTTGATTCTAGAAAATTCCCAGCCATTGTTTAGCCCTTTACTCTCTAGTCTATCACTTTGGAACTTTGGTTACATGTGTGTGTTAGATATTCTCACTCTTTCCATGTCTCTTAGTTTCCCCTTCATATTTTCTTTTTTCCTGCATTGCTTTATGACTATGAAAAGTTGGTGCGAAAGTAACTGCAGTTTTGGTATTGTAGAAATTTGCCATTTGATATTGGAATACATGCTTAAATAAATGTGTTTATGTTATATATCATTTTAATACACATTTCTCACTTTATGTTTTTTTGCTAATGACTTATTACTTGCTGTTTATTTTATATTTATTTTAGACTGTGGAAATAATGTTAGACAAAAAGCAAATTCAGGCGATTTTCTCATTCAAGTTCAAAATGGGTCGTAAAGCAGCAGAGACAACTTGCAACATCAACAACGCATTTGGCCCAGGAACTGCTAACGAATGTACAGTGCAGTGGTAGTTCAAGAAGTTTTATAAAAAAGATGAGAACCTTGAAGATGAAGAGCGCAGTGGCCGGCCATCAGAAGTGACCAATTGAGAGCAATCATCAAAGTTGATCCTCTTATGACTACACAAGAAGTTGTCAAGAACTCAATGTGAACCTTTCTATGGTAGTTCAGACTTGAAGCAAATTGGAAAAGTGAAAAAGTTCAATAAGTGGGTGTCTCCTGATCTGACCAAAAATAAAAAAAAGCATCGTTTTGAATTGTCGTCTTCTCTTATTGTATACAACAACAAAGAACCATTTCTCAGATTGTAATAAGCAATGAAAAGTGGATTTTATACGACAGCCTGTGATGACCAACTCAGTGGTTGAACTGAGAAGAAGCTCCAAAGTGTTTCCCAAAGCCAAACTTGCATCACAAAAAGGTCATGGTCACTGTTTGGTGGTGTACTACCGCTCTGATCCACTCCAGCTTTCTGAATGCCTGTGAAACCATTCCATCTGGGAAGTATGCTCCGCAAATCAATGAGATGCACCAAAAATTGCAAAGCCTGCAGCTGGCATTGGTCAATAGAAAAGGCCCAATTCTCCACGACAATGGCCAACTGCATGCACAACCAACGCTTCAAAAGTGAAACGAATTGGGCTATGAAGTTTTGCCTCATCCACCATATTCACCTGACCTCTCGCCAACCAAGTACTACTTCTTCAAGCATCTCGACAACTTTTTGCAGGGAAAATACTTCCACAACCAGCAGGATGCAGAAAATGCTTTCCAAGAGTTCATGGAATCCTAAAGCATAGATTATCATGCTACAGGAATAAACAAACTCATTTCTTGTTGGCAAAAATGTGTTGATTGTAATGGTTCCTGTTTTGATTAATAAAGATGTGTTTGAACCTAGTTATAATGATTTAAAATTCGAAGTCTGAAACTGCAATTACTTTTGCACCAACTTAATATTTCAAAAATCTATCTCTCGGTTTACTATAGTAATTCTATCTTCAGCTGTGTCTGATTTGCTGTTAAGGCATCTGTTAAAATTCTAATTTTTATAATTATATTTTTCAAAATCTAGAAGTTCTATTTGGTTATTTTCCAAATCTGTTAATAGAGTCTTATTGCTTCCTCCAGAGCCAAATTATCCATTAGGCACAATAGGCACAGAGCCTAGGGCTCAAGGGAATTTTAGGCGCCCACAAAAATGTTTCAATTTTTTCAAAATTAGCAGAACAAAAGAACTTTTAGGTGGAAGAAAATGTTTTGATATATAACATTAATATATTTGTCTTTATTAGTATAAAGCACATTTATGAATTATAAATTATATATGTGTGTATGTGTGAGTGTGTGTGTGTATTTATTTATGGAGGAAGGCAAAAGTGCCTAGGACACACCAGAATTATAACACAGTAGCTTTGGATTCCTTCTATAGTTTTCTTTTTTAATTCTTTAAGTATGTATGTTTTATATTCAATACGGGATGATTCTAAGTTCTAGGATGTGCAGTCCCTGCAGTCTGAGGTTCTGATTCTATAGTTCATTGTTTCTGCTAACTCTGGCTCCCAGTGCCTTATTTCCTTCGGTATTTCCTTGCGTGTATGTATTTGTGCATCAATTTTTGTCCTTTTAAACTTTCCTTGTTTTAAGTCATTCAGGACAAACTGCAAGTGTTTCCTATGGAGAAGATTTGTATTTGTTCCTGCCAGATGCCTGGGGACTCCCTGGCTCAGAACAACTTTAAAAATAAATCATGAGTTGTTTTCTTTTATTAAGACATGAAAATAGTTGTGAATTCTAGCCTCAACCCATTGACAGCTGACTTGTAGGTAACAAAAATTTTTTTTTCTGTTTTACTCAGGATCTAGACTAAGAAAGATATGTATCTCTACACATTTCCTCTGAATGACAAGATCTATTCAAAGTATTTCATTTTAGGGAATCTGGATTTTTGTGGAGTCTACGATCTGAGTTCTTATCCTACTTGGTTTCGGGCATTGTTTGCCTAATTTGTAAGCCACTGGTGATTTCCAAATGCCTTGATACCAAAGTTAGCTCTGTAATGATGTTTTATATGCTTTGAGAAGTTTTCTTATTTCCCTTCCAGCTCAAAAACTTTTTACAGATTTTATCTGTAACTTTAGACATTTTTTTTTTTACCATCAGGAATCACCCATGTATAAAATTCACCATCAGAAATGCAAGTACTATTACCAATCCATATGTTAGTGATTAGGAAACTGAGGGCCAGAGAAATCAATTCAGTTTTCTAAGTTCTCATAACTGGTAGGTGACTGAACCCAGATTCACACCAAGTTCCGCTTGATTACAATAAATTTTATAAAGGAAAAATTTTATAATAAAAAGTTTCAAAAATTTGAAATCCATATTTAAAAATTAAGGCAAAGGCTGTAGTAATCAAAACAGCTTGATATTGGCACAAAAATAGAGCCATTGACCAGTGAAACAGAACTGAGAACCCAGATATAAAACCATTCTCATATAGCCACCTAATCTTTGACAAAGCAGACAAAAACATACACAGGGGAAAAGAATCCTTATTCAATAAATGGTGCTGGGAAAACTGGATAGCCACATGTAGAAGACTGAACCAGGATCCACACCTTTCGCCTCTCACAAAAATCAACTCACACTGGGTAACAGATTTAAACCTAAGGAGTGAAACTATTAGAATTCTAGAAGAAGATGTTGGAAATACTCTTCTAGACATTGGCCTAGGCAAAGAATTTATGAAGAAGGCCCCAAAGGCAATTACAGCAACAACAAAAATAAATAAATGGGACCTAATCAAATTAAAACCACTATTTTTTTAACATGATTTAATTTCTTATGTATGAATTTCATTCAAGGGATACTCCTTGAGCCTCCACCGTGCAGCAGGCACTGTCCTTATTCTCTTGGAGCCCTGTCTAAAAGAAAACAGAGGCACATATGCAAACAAACCTTCGTTTTGAAGCCTCATCCCATATTTATCTTTGTGCATCTTCCCTCTGTATTGTTAGCTCTGCGAGGCTGGAAACCATGTCTGTTTTGATTGTCGATCACCACCACTTAACAGAGTTCTGAGCATACAGTCGACTCTCAGTAAATATCCTGAATGGATAAATTAATTAGTTCATATATTTTTAATTCTGCATCTGATGTCAGTCAAGTTTTTTCTGTGAATCTCATCTATGTCTGGTGTAGCCTAGTGGTTCAGAACACTGATTGGAGCCAGAATGTCTTGGGTGGAGCACTGGCTTTGTCAATATCTAGTTCTTGGGAGAGTTATTCAATCGCTTTGTACCTGTACTCTTATCTGTGAAACAGAACAATCATAGTGCTTGCCTCATAAGTTTATGTGTTAAATATTATTGTTTATAAATGGTTTACTATATAGTAAGTACCATATAAACATTAAAATATTTTCCAAGGAATATCTTATTTGATCATGGGAATCACTATTATCCCATTTGTGGCAGGCCATTAATAGAGTTGTATTTCCTCATCGGTTTAACCATCTGTGGGTCTAAAGGGTGTGCTCATGATATAGAACATGGCAACTTCTACGTGAACAGACTTTCTGAAAAAAAAAATTGTCTTTTAAGAGGAATCACATAAGGGAGCTGTGAATGGTTATTGTAGGATAGGCCCAGCAGGCATTATGCTTAGAAGACTGAACTAAAAGAAGCTATATAGATTACACACACATGCGCGTGCACGCGCATACACACACAGTCATCAGTGGCAGAGGGATTTGAAATCAGTTCTACTAACTCCAGGCTCTTTACAGAATACAGAGCCAAATACATTTATTGAACAACTACTATGTTCCAGTTATGATTATAATGCACATTTTACAGGTAAACGGAGCATTAGTGAATTTAAATACTCACATAGATAACACAAGAAATCTGTAAACACAAGGACTCTTCCGTGCCATTAATTTTTGTCCTTTATTTTTAGGAAAGCAGCCACCACAAACAATCTTGTTTCTTGTGATTCCCGTAGTTCTATGGCCCCAAATTACCCAGACTACATCAAGACTATAACTGTATTCACAGCTAAGTGGATCTTCCACTCAAAATTTATCGTAGTTTGTGGCAAGAATTTGAAGGTTATAAAAGTATAGCAATAAAACAACCTGAAACTTGTAGTTTAAGTGAAAATTGCTGACAATAATATTGTTAGGGTCATAATTCGTCTTCCAGATTTTTCATATATTATATGACCACCACAAAGAATGTTTGCTCTTGTTGGTTTTGTTTTTTAGTAAGTAGCAATGATGGATGTATCTGGCATTGTTAATGAGTTCTGTATATGCCTGGTATTGAATGTAATGAAAGAGAATCATGAGACATCATATTTCTCTTTGCTGTGACATCCAACTTCTTATTATAAATCAGTTTCCATTTATTTAACTGTGCCATGTTTGAATTAATTTATTCATTAATTTAACAAAGATTTATTGGGATATGCCAGGTATCGTACAAGGCATTGGGAACATAAACATGAATAAGAAACATTCCCATAATTCAAAGAGTAAAAAGTCTAGTGGGAATAACCCTAGTATCAAAAGTTTTATATATTATTGAGAAAATAAAGAAAAAAAGCTATTTATTATTTAGAGTCCAAGATTATATTCTCCACTGTGCAGCATTTATACTGTAAGTACACAGTATAAACTTTAATTCCACTAACATTTTATGCTTTTAGCTACAAAGTTTAGGGCTTTATTTTTCCCCCAAAGGTAGGCAGAGAGATTCATTACTAGGATATGGAAACATTTTGAATTTATACAGCTATGAATCTGATTCTAAAACTGAGTTCACTAAAATGAAAGCTCCATAAATGTAAAGCTTTTTTGCTCCATTTGTTCGCAGGTACTTAAAATACATTGCATGGCTCATAATAGATGTGCAATAAATATTTGTTGAAGAATATGAGAACACACATGGGGAAAGGAAGTCTCTGCAATAAATGGTGTTGGGAAAACTGGATATCCACATTCAGAAGAATGAGACTGATGGAAGGAACTCACCAGCTGTGTGATATTGTTACCGAGCAATCAATGGGCTCACCTCCTGATTTGCATAGAAACCAATACCCTGGCACTGGCCTTTGAGAAAAGAAAAGTTTTATTGCAAGCATACTGGCAAGGAGACTGTAAGAAATGCTCAAATCTTTCTCCCCAAGCAGGGGGCTGGGATAGGATAATGAGGTGTGATCTGATTGGACTTGCAGTGGGGTGATGCCAGGAGGCGTGTTCTGACTGGACTATGCCATGGGGTGATGCTGCGGCTTGAGCTGATCGGATCCTGGATCCTGGTATGTGGTGTCCAATTCTTAATTCAGTCCCCATTCCTTGGTGTGAGCACCTCAGTCTGAGGTTCCAGCCGTGGCTGCATGCTTGTTTCATCTGGGCATGCTCAGGTTATGTGACCTCCAACCTGGGGGTCCATAGCAACTGAAAAACAACTCACAACTTTGGTACATAAAGGTTGAGACAGATTGGTCTGGTGTGGTTACAGTGTTTGTCTGGCTTAATTATTTAACTTCATCAGGCAGAGAAAGAATCTGTGTGCTCTCTCCACCTTGGATACTGGATGATTCCAGAGAAAATTATACAGCCTCACAGATGGGTGCCTCTAGAGATTCATGGTGCATAGTCACTCCTATACTTTCAGCGTTACTCCCAGCCAGTTTCCTCCCCTAATTTCGTTGTCTGATGTGTTTTCCACAATATCAAACCTTCTGCACTGACCTGCAGTCACACACTCTTTCCTCATCCTCCATTTGTACATGGTGGAAACCAGGTCTTTTCTTCTGGCTAAGGATGATCCTTCCACCTGCACACCATGGCCCATACTCTCTCACCACATATTCCAGGGACACATTTCATTATCCCTTCTTCCCTTTATAAACTGGCCCCTTCCTATAGCATTTAAACATCTTAAAATTTTCTGCCTTTGTTAACAAACACGAAGTGGGGGAAGGGGGTAGGAATTTCCAGGAACTTCTAATTCCCCTTCAGCTAATTCTTTATCTGTCCTCTTTTCTATGTGGTCAACTTCTTCAAAGATTGTCTAATTTACCGGTCCTTGTTCCTGAGCTCATCATTCTGAACCCACTCCAATCTGGCCTCACCCTTTACACTTCCCTGAAATGCCCTTAGCTAATCCATTCATAGTCTCTGATGGTTAGGGATAATAAATGCTTTTCAGTCTTCATCTTACCTGAACTTTCAACAAAGTAGCTCCTCTCTTCCAGCTTGAAGAGTCTCTTTCCTTGGTTCTAACTTTGTGCCTTCTTTATACATCGCCAGTGGGCTCTACTCAGTTGACTTTGCTGGCTGTTATTGCAGTGTCCAGATTTGCACATAGAGTAACTTGGGCTTCTGTTGCAGGCCCTCTCACTTTCTCACTCTACCTGCTCCATATGCAATCCCATCCATATTCACAGCTTTATGTTATTACTTATTTATCTATATCCAGATTCTTTCTTGTGTTTTGGGCCAATCTAGCAAATGTTCTGGAGGCTACCTTCACGTGGAAAACCTACTGTCCCCTAAACTAAACATGTAAAAATTGTTATTGTTACTATGATACCTTATCTCAATGGTTGGGGACCTTTTGGTAGCAAATTAATCTTAGAATAATTTGAAGACTGACCAACAAAATCCCAAGTGAAATTTCTTGGCACATAGTATCCAGTGGATAAAGGGAGTTAAGCAATATCCTGGCCCAAGCACAATTCAGAAAAATATGCATGCAGAAAGATTTTTTACAAACCCAATTTCCATAATCTCCATTTAATTTCATTTCTTTCACAACTCAACTCAATAATTATATGAGGTAGATATTATTAAGAAGAAATACTAAAATACCTTTCAAAGCTTTTACCCTTTGTGTTAAATCCTTACTCATCACCTATCATGCCAAGGGGATTTCTTTCCTGATATTCCAAGTAAACCATGACCATGACAGGCTTTACCACAGGTAAATGGGCGGGGAGCAGGGACGACCCATGAATCTTACCTAAATCACATGGGAAGGATAATGCCTAAACCATTTGTGGAACACAAAGAGATGGGATTGGGGATTTCTTCAGCTGTCAATTTTTTTCTAGGATCACAGGGCTATTGTGAAATTCGACATTATCATCATATAGTAATCCCTCACATGGTTTTAAACTCTGTGAGGACAAGGGTTGAGTAAACTACCTATAACTTTTTGTTAAGAAATCATAGCTCAATGCCTGTGGTATAGTTACTAAATGTTTGTTGACTACATTCGAGAGAAATGAATAAATAAATAAATGCATGGATAAAAGATACGATTTTTTGTGTGTACATTCCTGTTATACCTTTTTTGCCTGCATCTAATTTATGACATGAATCACTTCCTACTAGCAAATTGTCTGATCTCCCTGACACATAATTTTCAAGACTAGACTGAAACACACACAAGACTTACATGGTATATGGGTTAAGTTAAACCTTCAGATCATCTTCACATGATCTTATTTTGTGTCAATTGCTTCCTGTATTGAGTGGCACAATGAATTCTCTGAAGCAAAACTCAAAACTTACCTTTTATTTCAGTCAAATTTCACTGAAGTATTTACAGCATAGGTTGCCTCAATGAGAGAATCAAGTAAGGTAGAAAGAGAAAGGGATTTGTACTCAGATAATTCCAGGTTCAAATCCCAGTTCTATCATTCACTAACAGAGGAACCATGGACAAGTTAGTTAATCTCTCAAACTTCAGTTAGTTCATCTCCAAGATGAGAATAATAAATACTATCCTGAAGAAGGGATACAAATTTACCACATGTCTTCTGCCATTTTCCACTCTTGGTTTACAGACATCACTTTTTTTTTTTAGCTAAACACTGTTGAAGTCCTGGATTCCTTCTCAAAACATGCTCAAGGTGGCTATAACCAATAGACCAGAATCCATGCCAAAAGTGGACCTTATTTGTTATCTTTTCCCTACAGACTTTTCATAAAGAATAGAGATAATGCATGTAAAATGCTTAATATATATGAGATGTTCAATATATGGTATCTATATTATAATAAGTCTTGGCTTATTTGAACCAGGTTTGAATTTAATAACCAGTAGGTCACTGAAACGCTGCCTAGGCTTTAGTCTTAATAAGAATATCTCCAATCCTCCTGCATGCCAATTTTTACCAAACTTGGAAATGAGGCAGTAGTGCTATCATCACCAAGTGGAGTGTGGAGCTAATCTTCCACCGAATATTCATATCCAGTTAGCCTTTTTGAACCCAGTTTTCCTCATATGTAAAATCAGAATAATAGAGCATCTACCTCTGGGTTGTTGGGAAAGTAATTGAGATGCTAGACATAGAGCACTTATCTGGCACTCTGTAGATGTGAGTTGCTGTTTTTCTTGGAGACATAGATTCTGGTACAGTAGAAAATTAAGAGACGGATTTTGTCCGGTTGAAATTTTATCAATCAATGACTCCAGCAAAATTCAATGGGAAATTGAACTTAGATTATATTTCAATATGTAATAGACTCTCTTGGTTGCAAGTGACAAACCAAACTCACTCTATTTTAAGCATAACCAATTACAGGCAAGTGTGGTTCTTCTGGCAGGCCAGATCCAGGAACCAATTTTGTCAAAACTTCCTTTCTCAGTTATATTTCCCTCTGTCCCACACGAGGGCTTTCTTCACATACCTGGAAGAGAACATGGCCCAGAGTAACCCCAGACATCGACTATTCCAGCTTAGCATCCTGAATGAAAAGAGAAACTTTTCTCAAACCAGCCCTGATAATTCTGATTGGCTTGACAGGCATCACAAGCCCACTCATGGACTAATCAGTCTGGTCAGACACTGAGACCCTATGTCAAAGGAAAGAATCTATTACATGACAAAAATGGAGCACAGTAGGTGAAAACATTGAAAGCAGGAATAGCTTCATGAGGAAAGGAAGATTGAAGCATAAGAAAAGATGGGTAGGATTTACATTTGTGGGGAAAACAAAGACATGCTACTTTTACTTGGAAAAATTTTAGCCACCGCTATAGCCATTATCCACTGATGCTCAACACAGAAACAGTTGGTGACCACGGTGAGTCTTTTACAAACTTAATGGTTCTGAGCCCCTTATTATCCAAAGTCAAAAGCCCAGGAGCAATTGAGGTCACCTATGAAAGTGAAAACAAGAGTATGTGATTTTGCCTACATCTAAGTGGGAAAATAATAATTACAAGAAAAACAGCAATATTATATTAATAGCAAGTACATTTTACTGGACGCTAGCTACTGCAATATGACAGTTGTTTATTTTATGTTCCATGTTCCAAGTAACCCTATAGAAAGGCAATATTATCAGCCCTTTACAAATAAATAAATCAAGGCTCAAAAAGTTATTTGCTCAATAATTACAATCTCAGTTTGACCCAAATTCATTTTATTCACTCAACATAATTTTACTGAATACCTACTACACGTTAGTCTCCACATATAAGACTGGTGTAGAGTGGGAACAAGGTACAGAGTTTTCTGCTTCTGGATCTCACTACCCCACATTATCTTTCTAAGGAATTGAATAAAGTATAGTTTCAGTGTAGAAGCAGAGTTTTCACATGAATATCCTCTAATTTGTTAACTGATTAACAGAAACTTCAATTATTCTTTGAACTTTCGAGTACCCTGGTTTAATTCAGCTAGATTTTCTATAGATCCAGGGAAAATATTAGAAGATTTTAAGTGACATCTATAAAAAATATTCTGTCAACACCAAGCAAAATCCTTTGTGACTTCTGAGATAGAGCATCAATATTTACTTGGAATTTAAAGTATATATTCTCATTGAAGAGCAACTTCTACAAGATTATTTGATTTTATTACTATGTTATTTTCTTATATAGAATCTCTGAGTTGGTTGGAAATATACAAAATGTATTTTTATTCATTCATTCACTCAAAATATATTTAGTTAGCACTTATGCAATATATAATTATCCAGCATCTACTTACATTCTTATATAGGTTGTCTACTACCTCATGAAGCTTTTCATTACATTATTGAGTAGATTTTCCTCATATCAAGTCCAAACGCCCTCTGTAGCTTCCTCCCCTTCATCTTGGAATCTTTGCTGAGTTATTGTGAATAAATCTACATTTTCATTCTAATCAATAATTCAGATCTTTCAGGAACAGTATAAACCTTCACACCATCAACCTCATTAACCCAGCTAAATCATCCCAGAATTTTAGCTATTTTTTTATTTTTATTTTACAACTTAAAAACTCACAGTAATAAAACTACAGAAATCATAGAAAAGACACTTTTGGAAAAAAATACCTTTATATATAACCAATATTAACATATGGTATATAATAACTTCTTATACTTTTTCTCATGTATATGTGCATATAGATTATAATTTATAAATAAATATTTGTTCAAGTTTATATGATATACTCTGTATATTACAAACCTTCTTCCGTCAGTAAATAGCAATCTAAAATTTCATTTTATAGCTGCATAGTATACCCTTGTGAACACTATAACATATTTAGCTAATCTCCATTTAAAAAAATTTATCAAATTTCCAATATCTCAAAATGAAAAAAAAAGAAGTAACAATGTTGCAATAACATCTTTGCTGCATTTGGACCGTTCTTTTTTAGAATAAATTTCTAGGAGTGTGAGAGTTGTATCCCAGAGCACATACGTTCCTAAGGCCCTTGTGTGTGTTTACCAAGATGCCTCCAGAATTATTTCACAGTCAATGTTCATTTCAACAGTGCACGAAAGAGATTGTTCCCCCACAACCATGCCAACACGGGGCATTATCATTTCGTCCTTTGAAACAGAGCACAATCTGTCACCTATTTGTCCCGGGGAACCATTCCAATTTGTCAGTGCTTCTCACAATGTCAGCTGTTAGTAACTAACGTTGGTATTTTTAAAAAATATATTTATTTTTTTTAAATTTCAGAATATTATGGGGGTATTTTAGGTGTGAGGACTGTCACAGAATGGAACAGAACTATACCTTTCTTGTTCTAAATCCAATTTTCCTTAAACAATTTCCTGATTATGAAGGTTTTTGGCAGCACCATCAAACTATTTTATCACGCAGGAGTTGAGCTCATTACCACCATTCATGCAGTCCCTTCCTTCTATCCCATGCCTTCTGGTGATGACTTTTTCAAACCAAAGCACTGCACTCGAGTTAAACGAATCAACTCCAAAGCCAAAATTAGAAAAACCTTACTTCCTACACAGTTAAAATGAGAATCTGAAGTGTAACTCAAATAACTTGAAAAATTAGCTGGGAAGAAACATCCAAAAGGGAACTTCAGATGGAAAACAATTAGCTTTGTTCCTCCACCAGGCAACAGAATATTGTGGCTTCAATTTTTCTTTTGATTCTATTTAATTCCCTTTCTTGGGCAATTATCCTATTAAACTGGTTCTTTTGTTTTGGCATAAGTAATTAAACCCTCAGAGCTCAAGATTGCCTTCTTCAATAGCAAAATTTAAGCCTGTTCATTTTTTCCAGGATATTGCAGCCTGCAGAATTCTGGTAAAAGTGCTTGTGCTCCAGATTTTTTCCTGAGATTAGGTGCCCAGAGACCTGGGGAAGGAAACTCTCTGAGAATTTATGCTAGGAGAGAAGGAAATGTGTGCTTGCTTCTATTGCCAGGTATGAATTTTTTGCCTGCAGCCCAGGTAAGAAGTGGGTGCTCTCATTCTGCAACTCAAATTCCGTTCATCCAATGTTTATTGAGTACATGGCCAGGACTAAGGACTCAGAGAGAATCATTCTTTGTCCCCCACCCCTGCAAAAAAAAAAAAAAAAAACCCTCAAAAAAATCCCAAAACAAACAAAAAACACAGTTAGGGAAATGCATATAATTTTGAGAAGAGGAAAGGTCAGTGGGCTTTGGAATCAGACCGATCTGGATTCGAATCACAGATTTGCTACTGCCTGACTCTGTGCCCTTGGACAAGTCTCTTGACCTTCAGAGGCTCACTTCTTGATCTAGATTCTAGACCTTGGATAAGTAGAAGAATTGTTAAGGGTCTGGTACATACTACGTGATCCGCATGGTCAACGAGGTAGCTATTAGTAGTATAGCAGTAATATAAGAACTCCATCACAAGGCAAAATATAAATTTAAAAATGTAAATTTAATGTATGGTTGTATTATGAAGAGGTGAAGGAAAGGATCAAAACTAACCTGTGCAGACAGCTGGTCAGGAGTTTTGCATGGCTTCCTGTTTTCCACATTCTTCCTTGGTTTTTACCGTGGGCCGGTGACACCCTGATGTGGTGATCCACTTCAGCTTGACTCTTGGTGGGAATGATTGTGCATTGTGATTACACGCCCGGCTGGGGCATTGAAGGACAGCCCGAACTATTCCGGGAGTCTCCTGGCAGGCTGGTATCATGTCACTGATTCAGTCCAGAGAGATGTGAATCAGGAAGCTATTAAAGTTCTGAAGACCATACTTGTCCTTTCTTGCTTCTTCCCTTTCTGTTACTTCCCTGGCTTCACTCTCACTTCCATTTCTGCCCTCTCCTGTGAAAAGTAAGAGTTTAACTCACCCCACTTTTGGTGGGGGCTGAATCGAGACAGTAAACATTCTCATTATGGTCGAATTTATGTTCTTGTGAAGAACATTATTACAGGGGCCGGGAGCTAGTGTCATTCTATTAGTGGCAAACACAGCATTCCAGAAGATCTGACACAGAAGTTACACACACACACACACACACACACACACACACACGAGATATTCAGTAACACAGTGTCACCTTGAGAATCAGCCTGGTTTCCTGTTTGCAGGAATCAGGGAACTGGAAGCAGGACCTCAAATAGCACCTGGATGACATCTTTGGGGAAGGCACCTGGCCAGAACTAGAAGGGAGGTCCCAGGCCATTTGGGGGAACCAAGTGTCAGCAAAAAGTTCTTTCCAGTATGGAGCCAGACTGCTGATGTGAAGATTACGGGATTATTTTAATCTGGGTACTAATTCAAATCCACAGATGTTAAGAATGTCACGGTTGGGACTCAGAAGTGTATGGATCCATATGTAACAATACAAAAATCAAGCAGTTTTTTTCTGGGAAGTGGGTTTATTATTTGCATGATATTCTCAAAGGAGTTCATTGTCCCCAACAAGGACAACCAACTGCTGTAACTAGAGGATATTCTTCATGTATTAAAATAGGAGCTGGTTGGCACAGAGTCAGATTCAGTGGCATATTTTGAAATTTCACATTACATGTAGGGAGCTTATAAGATATTACAGGCAGCAAACAAGCAGGGGTAATTTAGAGAACTCCTGAAGGCATTCAGAATCCTTCAAGAGGGACGATTACTTGACCCAATTACCAAAACAGAGCCTCTGTGACTCTCAAAGCATTTGCAACGCCCCTTCTCATCGGATACGCTGCTTTAAACACTCAGAACATAATTACTATTTAATGAAATAAAGGCTGTGTGAGTGATGACAGAGCATAATTAATAGGATGTTAGAATTAAAAAGGAAGTTTTCAAAGTTAAAATCACCAGCTGCCTTTTCTTTTCCAGTGACCAGAATCACCTTGAGCTGACTGATCCTTACTTTGCTTATCTTGCTTACTTTACAAATAGGTCATTATTGATTAACAGACATGAAATAAATGGAGAAGTTGTCCGAGAGAAGTATGCTAAAATAAGGAAACATGGAAATTCCAAACAGGGCCTCAAAAAAAGTAGTATTATGAGATCATTTAATGTAGAAATAAAGATTCCTGTATACTTCAATAGATCTTTAGCACATAATCATAGCATTTTATTATAAAAATTTTGATAATTTTTCTCTTTTTAAATATTAAATAAAAGTATCAGCAGTTCTGGATGTTTGGACATTTTGTATATCTGTGTGCATGACCTCTCCAAGTATGACTGCTTTCTTCATGGTTAATTTCAAATATATAGAGTGAGAGCATGCAGAAGGGAGGAATATAAATTTTCTGCCTTGCTTAAGAAGGAAGAGCTAAGGATGAGAAGTATCAGAAAGTGGATTTTGTTTGAATATAAGAAAGTAGTTTTCACTAATTAGTTGTAACTTTATGGAGAACAAGCTGCTTTCTGAAGTAGTGAACTTATAGTTTGCAAAGTTGTTCAAACAAGACATGAAAATTCATCATGGATGCTGTAGAAATAATTTATGCATTGAATTGGAATTTAAAGTAAGAAAACAGATCCAGATTCTGTGATCAAAGAGGTTGACTCAAACAAGTACAGGAGAATTTCCACATCAAGCCTTTGCACAATTCCGTGGTAGGTTATAATACCCGAGCACTCTTCCTGGGGGATGTTTCCTGTCTGTTGAGTAAGGGTTTGGAAGGGAGGAGGAATGGTTTTGAAGGTCAGTTACAGCACGTCCACCTCACAATGAAGAATTTAATGGCAGGGAAGTTTGTGCTTCTGCACACCTGCAGGTAAATTTTCAGGGTCCAATGGAGATGGGATGTGGTATGTTAAAGTCCTGCTCAAAATCTCAGAGAATAAGTGTGCTGAGGACTCTTGAGATCCAATTCTAGCTAGTGAGAAAAAGGCAAAACAAATAGCAGAAAAGAAAATTACCCATGGTTTAGATTAGAATTCACCAGGAACTCTAGAAAGGAATTATGGAGAAACAGAAAACACTTCCATCACAGCTAAAGTGGAAGATCAGAGATTAGAAGTGGAACCAGCCGTCCTGGGAGGAATCAGCCTCGGCAAGCCTCAGAGTTGGTGAAACAGTGCAAAAAGGGAAGGTTCTCTGTTGGTGAAAATTCAGGACACTGTTGCAGAAGGTAAAGCAACTTCTCAAGAAATCCACTTGTCCTCCCCCTAAACCACCCCATGCAAAATGCCGTCTCTTCTTCAGTCCCGGCATTCCTAAACTCACTCCCTCCTTCCACTAATAGAATGACATTTAATACACTTGCTAGGCTGCAGTGCTTGTCTTTCTTGCAATACACCATGCACGCTTGAACATCAGCAATTTTATACAATCTTCTTTCTGTCTGGAACATCTCTCTGCTCCACTACCACCACCACAGGCAAAAACATAACAAGGATTTTGCATTATCAAGGTCACTTTTCTTTCTATTATGACAATTTCTCATTTGTATTGTAATTATAGATTAATTTGTGTTCCCACTCATTCACTAGAAGTTGCAAAGTGGCAGGGTCCTGATTTGTTTATTGCTGTATCCATAGTATCTGGAATGATGCCTACCACAGAGGTATTGCCAAGTAAATGAGGTTGACTAAATAAATGAGGCAAAGAATGAAGTTTCTTTCTGAACATTGCATGCATTTTTTAACCTATTGATTTCAAATCATTTTTATTATTTTTTTCAGTGTCAAAGTTTATTCAGTCATAGTTAGCATCCTTCTTACCAGACATATAGATAATAAATTAGTGGAGATTTCTTTAATTACATTGTAACATAAACATATCAGTAAACGCCCAAGTGAAATGTGCCCTTACTTTTACTAACCAGTGATTGTCTATTAAGAGCAAGACAATTGTTTCATCTCTAAAAAATAATCATAAAGCCAGCCCTGCTAACTCACCAGCTAACGGGATTCAAATGAGAGAATGAATATTAAAGAACTTTAAAACTGACAAATCACTGTGCAACTGTACCATATTTGGATATATCTTAAATCTTCAAAACTGCTTTAGTTCTAGGGCTCATCTGGAGTCTCTGCTTAGGCAATTGCTTCCTCCTTATAGTTTAGGGATTATCTCTCCAACAAGGCTGCCTCTGTCTTCCAGTTGTTTATTCAGAAATGTTTTTGTTTTTGTTTTTTTTTATTATTCCAAGGTATCGTGAGGGTACAAACATTCTAGACACACTTTATGTCTTTGCCTCACCCAACTGCGGGTTAAAGGCATGCCCTTCCCTCCCTTTAGTGCTCCCCGTGTCCTTTAGTTATAGAGTTGCCCCTTTTTAAATTGACTTTCTGTTCTACCTCCCTGTCTGTCCTGACATCATCCTCTGAGCAGAGAAAATCATTTCTCTTACGATGACCTCAAGAGTTCTGGCTCAAACCCAGCATCAGAATCAGACTTCCACTTTTTCTTCCAGGAAATGAAGCCACAGATTGGAATTGCAACAAACCAAAAAAAAAAAAAAAAAAAAACGAAAGAAAAAGAAAAGAACTTACTTTTCCATTGTCTCCTGTTTTTACTCCATGTAGGCTCTTCCCCAAATTAGATGTGTGCAGGGACCTCCTTGCATTACCAGATTTTATTACTCAGGGTTCTCCACATAAAAGGGACCAATAGAATATGTGTATATATATGAAAAGTGATTTATTATGATTGACTGGCTCATGCAATTATGGATGCTGAGAAGTCCTATAATCTGGTGTCTGCAAACTGGAGGCCCAGGAAAGCCAATGGTGTAATTCCAATCCAAGCACAAAGGCCTGAGAGGTAGGAGCACCAATGTCCCAAAACAGGAGACTCTGGATGTCCCAACTCAAGCAAAGAAAAGGAATTTGTCCTTCCTCTGTCTTTTTGGTCAATTCATATCCTCAACCAACTGAATGGTGCCCACCCACACTGGTTAGGGCAATCTTCTTTACTCATGCTACAGATTCAAATGCTAACCTCTTCTTGAAATATCATCAAAGGCACACCCAGAAATCATGTTTTACCGTGTTTATCTGGGCATTTCTTAGCCAAGTCTAGCTGACACAAAAAAGATCATATTGGAGAAGTGAGGACAGGCATCCTAGACTAGTTGTTTCATTTTGCACCTGCAAAGTCTTCCCTTCCTAATTTATTTCTTTCCAAAATTTTCTAAAACCATATTTTTGTAATTAAAATTTTGCATATATCCAGAGATCATTTTGTGTTCTAGTGTATACATACCCACTGATGTCAAACTGGCTGATCTAATTTATTCCTTCCCAATGCATTTTGGGTTCTTTTCTTTTTGTGCGTGCAAGGTAAATTGATTGTCAACATTTTTCTGAAACGCTATTTTGAATCTGATCATTCTAATCAATCTTCAATTTTATTTCTGTTCATTTTACCCCCAAAGGTTAAAAAATTCTACGAGAGGATAAAATTCTCATTAGACCATGCAAAAAGGGAGAAAAAAATCCAGACAGTTAAGGGTGTATATGTGGATGTACGCGCATGCCCTACAGTTGCTACAGATTTGTCAATGGCCTTTTCTTTGTTAGAGATGATCTTTCCTACAATTTAGTTTTGATCTAAATCATCCTTTTTTATGCAATATAATTATGGTTTTTGTAGATGGAAGTATTTTTAAAAATATCTTTACTTGGAAAAAGAAAAAACTGGAAGTCATATGTTAGACTTTTTGTTTGCTGTTTAACTTGTATTGATTAAGAAATCCTAAAGCGAAAAGTTCTGACTAACAATACCACAATTTCATTGCTAGACCTATAGAACCGTCACATCACGGAGCCGAAGTTCTGTCAATGATCTAATGGTGCTGTCATACTGTTAGCAGAGGAGGGAACTGAGTCCCCGAGAGATGGAAATCTATGCTCAAAGTGAGACAGTAATAGAAAGGAGTAGGGCAGGCACTCACACCCAAGTGTCCCTGGTCAGCCACTCTCCCCCACTGCCCCACATCACCTCATCATACTTTTAAAACGACGCAAAGATTACCTTAGTGGGGAGCCCATAGTGGAGTTATTCTACCTTGTTGATTCATGCTTAAAATTGCATTTTCCAGGAATCCCAGATGATTCATATTCAATATTTCTAGGGTGAAAAAAATCACAAGTATCTGGTAAAGAGTCGCCTCTTTCCTTGGAACTGAATGCATAATTGAGACATTCACACTTCAGCATTATTCAATCTTAATCTTCAGTGAATTTAGTAAAATCTCATTTTGATCAGAATAGCTTCCCATATTATTTTATGACTTCCCAGCCATAATTGGATTCCTTGGACACCACAGGTGTTCTAATTGCAAATGCAGAGCAATTTCAAAATTATTCATTCATGTTGTCCATGTTGAAAGCCTTAGAGAAGTTAAGAAAAAAGAGTCATTTCATTTCTGGGTGAATTTCAAAAGCTAACATAATGTCATTGCTTTTCCCTCCCATAATTTCTAAAAGGCCTGAGTAACCCATGCAATTTTCAATCATTCCCCTTCTAAAATTTTCAGAAGTATCATATTAGAGACAAATTTAATAGAACTGCCACAGAGCCTAACAAAGTGGATTGGATTTCTGAAGGAAAAAAATGAGATAGCACACATTTATAAATCATAATCCTGTCATGGTATTCTCTCTGCTCAAGGTTTGAACGGACTCAAGCATTTACTTCATGTCATGGTCAATTGATAAGTTTTTTTATACAATCCTAATAATTAAATTTAATCTGCTCAACCATGAAGCCTGGGGTAGATTACAGACAATAGGCCAGGCAGTCACATCCCTTGGGTTCTGGTACTATTTTGCCATTACCTACTGGTTTCTTTGAATGAGTCACTGTTTTTCTGCACCTCTGTGCCTTCTTGCTTTGGAAATGAAGATGGAAATTCTGGCCTAATCCACAAGGTTCTGTGTTGATCAAATGATAGTAGATATAAGAACATGCTTTATAAATTAAAACCACCTAAATGCAAGGTCATAGATTTATAGTAATAAAAATATATGTATCCAGAGCCCACTACATTCCAGGTGCCACGCTAAGAGCTTCATACATTCTAACTCTTACTCCTCCACATGGCTGTTAAGTGGTAATCTGAACCCAAAGCCCATCATCTTAGCTGTTATGTCATATGGCTCTGACTGGTGACATCAGTGATCATAAGAAAGGAAGGATCCCTAAATAGAAAGGTTAGAGATTGAATTGCAACACCCCCCCCGCAAATTCACATGTTGAAGTTTTAACCACCAGTGCCTCAGAAGTGATCTTATTTTGAAATAGGTTCACTGCAGATGTAATTAGTTAAGAGGAGATCATACTGGAATAGCATGGGCCCCTAATCCATATGACTAGTGTCCTGATGAAAAGGGGAAATTTGGAGACAGACAAGTGCACAGAGAGAAGGGCATGTGAAGACTGGAGTTATGCGACCATAAGCTAAGGAACCACCAGAAGCTAGGAGAGAAGCTTCGGACAGGGCCTTCCATAGAAACTTTAGAGGGAGCATGGCCCTGAAGACACATTGCTCTTGGATTTCTAGACTCCAGAACTGTTAAATAGTAAATTACTTTTGTTTGGATCACTCGGTTGTGGTACTTTCTTAAGGCACCCCTAGCAAACAAATGCATAGGTAGATATGGTTGATGAAAATCAGCTTTGTGATTTTTTTATTCATCCTTTGCAAATCCATGGAGGGAAAACCCCTTGCAGGATATGCATGAGTTTGATTGCAGATCAGGCCAACGTAAGTGGAAAGGAGGCCATTAATTTCCAGTGAGAGTGACTCCTTGCTATTCTTGGATAATTTGTGAAAGCAGAACATAATATCATTCATGAATGTGGCAATGAGGACACTCAGTATTAGTCCAGGGAAAGTTAAGAGGATGAAAACTTTTGATTATGTTCTTTAGCACTAAAATGGAAACATAGTCTTCCCTTGACTTCCATGATGCAAGTATTTGGTTTTTCTCCTACCTCTGAGTCCACCTTTTCTCAGTGATCTCTGTAACTACCTTATCCTAGCTCATCTCTAATGTTGGGGCTTCTCAGGATCAGTCCCAGTGGATGAATTACTATTAAATACTTTATGAACCTTCCCAGTGATCCTGTTATCTCCCATGGCTTAAATAACCCTGTATGATGCTACTCTTGTACAATACAGTGCTTAAATATCCTCATTGCACTATTACCTACCTATGAAATCTTGAGGGTAAATTTCTTAACTTCTCTGTGCCTCCGTTTCCTCACTTGTAAAATAGAAATAAAATAGTGCATTCTTTACAAATTTGTTGGGAGAATTTAATGAAGTATTACATGTATGATACATAACATATAAAGGAGAACAGCCATGAACTCAGAGAATTCAATATCTGGGAGTAAATATAGACTAATATAAGAATACCATTATGCAAATAATAGTTAAAGGAGATATAGTGCAAGGGAAAGATAGTTTCAGGTACAGAAATGTAAGCTAGGGTGCTCATGGAGGGTTTCTTGGAAAGGACTCAGGTGGAAAAAGCCATTGGTACTTGTGATTTTCTTATTCATCCTTTGAAAATCCATAAAGGGAAGGCCTCCTTTCTATCACAAAACACATCACATTATACCATGGGCAAAGATGTGGCTAGGGAAGGGCCAGAGAGAGACCTTCTAAACCTGGGTTCTAAACCTTCTAAACCTTCTACCTGGGTTCCAGTACCCAGGTAGTTTTTAAATGCAACAAAATTGACTGCTGGAGCACCAAAAATATAGTTAGATAGAATGAACAATATTTGATAGCACAAGGAAGTGACTGTAATCAACAAGTCAGGGTATACTTTAAAATAACTAAAAGAGTGGAACTGGAATATTTCTAACACAAGAAATGATAAATGCCTGAGGTGATAGATACCCCAATTACTCTGATTTGATTAATTCACATTGTATGCCTATATCAAAATATCACATGTACCTTATAAAGATATACAACTCTTATGTACCCATAATAATTAAAAATAAAAAATAAGGCTGGGTGCGGTGGCTCACGCCTGTAATCCTAGCTCTCTGAGAGACTGAGGCGGGCGGATTGTTTGAGCTCAGGAGTTTGAAATTAGCCTGAGCAAGAGCGAGACCTCGTCTCTACTAAAATTGGAAAGAAATTAATTGGGCAACTAAAAATATATAGAAAAAAATTAGCCGGGCATGGTGGCGCATGCCTGTAGTCCCAGCTACTCGGGAGACTGAGGCAGGAGGATCGCTTGAGCCCAGGAGTTTGAGGTTGCTGTGAGCTAGGATGACGCCACGGCACTCACTCTAGCCTGGGCAACAGAGTGAGACTCTGTCTCAAAAAAAAGAATGAAAATAAAAATAAAAAATGAAAAATAAACCAAACAAAAACCACATATTGTTTGAGCCCTGTTGTCTACATAAAAGTAGAGCTGGGTACAGGTTTCTGATAAATTCAAAGAATATGAGGCTACTGTTTATAACAGTCTTGCTTTAGGGGTTGGGAGAGATCGAGATGGGATTTTATGGATTGTGTCTTCCTCTCTCCTACTAGCTAAATTTTATCCTAGAGTAATTAATGCCCTTATACTTCCAGATAACATGGCTCCTTCAGCAGCTTCCGGGGAAGCCCAGAGAGTCACCTTCCGGGTGAAGCTGTTTCAAGTCATGCCATGGAGCTACAGAACTCAGGCAGACAGGTGTGCCAGGTCAGCCTGCGAGATGAGGTTGATGCTGCAGTGGCTGTTTGGAATCCACAGAATATGTAAGCTGAGAAAACATGTGGAGCCTGTGGTCAAAGAGACACATCATGGAACAAGCGGCCATGGGCCCTGGAGACAGGTGAGGCCAGAGGATCTGTGTCTGCACATAAATCAAAGCTTTTTGATACACATATTCTTAGATGGTAGGGAGTCCTCAAATGAAGTTAATGGCCTACCAAGTCCATGATATCATCACTATGTTGCCATTTAATATGAAAGAGACCTGATCACAGGTCAAATGGTGTAAGTGGTAGAGCAGGACACTAATATGGTCTGATGACTCCAAACTCAGAAGCCTTTCCATTACATTACGTTACCATCATTCATCATCTTTCCTTCTTACTTTCTTCCTTCCTCTTTCTTTCTTTAGATCTTGTTCCAGAATTATTGAGTCTGAGACATTGTGCAGAGACAAAAAGAATAAACCAGACGTGACTTCTACTCTTAAGTATCTCTCACTTAGAATGTAAGTTAAAATGTAGGCAATCATGTGAAGGTATTAAGACATAAATAATCATTGTAAATGATACAGTGTGTTAAGGGTAGTACAGATAAAATGCTATGAGGACATGGAGGATATGGCATTGATCTGAGCATGAAGGAATGCAAACTTGCACGTTTGAGCTTGGGGGACACCATTCCAGAGAGAGGGGCAATGCAAGCCACAACAGAAAGGAGGGAAATTTCTATGACAAACACAAAACAGTTAATAGTTATACTAGAATGTAGTACAGATTAGGTTAAATGTTGAAACCTTATTGCAGACATCTCTAAACTTCAGATGTAAGGTTTTTAAAAATCCTTATATGAGATAAAATATGAAGTAAAGTATTGGCAAATAGTCATGTTTTCAAATGAATTGCCAAAGTCCCTGAAAGTTTGAGAGGTCCTGTTCTGTGAAGAAGTAGGGTCGTGGGATACTAAAAACTGAAAGTTGAGAGTTGCTTAGAGAACTTTTTGCAAACATCTCATTTTACAGAAGAAGAAACTGGAACCCCAATAGTAGTAGCAATGGTGGTATTGACAGTGAATAGTTTTGACTTATTTGAACATGCATTTCGAGCTAGGAATTTTCCTTACCTATGCTCAGGAAATCCTGACAGCACACCCTGGAGATATGGCTACCTATTGGGTGAGGAAATTGTAAGGAGAAGTTCTAGAGAATGAACCACAATCTGCTCATTATACATACTGTGCATTTAATCATGGCACCAATAGCTTCTCCAAAAGGTTAGAAACTTTAGCAAAATTTTCAGGTTGGACTGTGGGAGTGTAGAGTCCAAGTGTTATGCCTCTTGGGGAGGACCTGCCCCATGGTGAGCATGCACAGGGGCCACTGACACCAAAAGGACCTGTCCCATCCCTCTAGGAAGCCACAGTGCAAACTTCTCCCCACTGTCAGACGTGCAATAATCAGCTTAAGAGAGGTTTGGTTCTGCATTTAGATCTATCTTGGTTCAAATTCTAGCACTGCCATTGACTTACCATGTGACATTGGGCTAATAAATCACTGACTCTCTGTGACTCTAAATTCTTTTATCAGTAAAATAGGCACAAGACATCCATCCATACAAGAGGGTGATTGTAAAGGTGGAGGATAAGTTGCAAGTATTTGTTCAATGAATGTTACATCTTGTACTGATTACCTCCTGGTTCAAGAGAGCAGTTCTGCCTCTACTGTTATCAGCAGTGACTCACCACCAATCCTCCTGGGACAAGGATTCCTAGAGTCTGCCACTTTATGCAGATAAACCATTTCCAGCAAGTCCTGAGTGAGTTCAGGGAAGCCTCCTCTAGAAGTAAGTCCTGCTTTCGTTGGAGGGGGACCCTTACTGAACTCCTCATGCTTGCAGTAAGCAGAAAGGATTCCTATTTCTCTCCCCAGGAGGGAACAGTAAGAGATGACAGTGTATTCCCGTCACCAATCTTGACACACTCAAGCCCTAGAGAAGAGGAGCAGGTGATCTGATTGCAGTGCCCAGGAGAAGCGTTCTGCTCCTGCAAGATCTCTGTTTCCTTTGACAGATCCCATGTCTCCTGCTACCAGGTGGGGTTTCTCCACCTGCCATTTGGCAAGAGAACCAGCCTAATTCAATGTGGAAGCAGTGGCCAGGTGCTCAGGTGCTGTCCCCAACCCAACTTCACAGGGTCTCCTCCACATACTAGCTGTATGACCTCAGGCAAGTTACAAAAATCTTGCTGTGCGTTAGTTTCCCCATCTATAAAATGGCAATAATAATAATAGTAATTACTGCATAGAGCTGTTATGAAGATGCAATAAGTTAATATTTATAAAGTGCTTAGAAGAGTGTTAGACACAAGTTATGTTCCACATAAGTATCTTAAAATAAATTAAACATACAAAACACATCAGTATTCCTTTCTCAATTATTTCAGATTCCATAAGGGAGAAGGGTGTGATTGTTAATCATCACAATAGCAAATATTGATTGAGTTTTCACAACATGCCAGGGACTATTCCAAAGCATTTAAATTTATTAACTCATATAGCCCT
Organism: Avahi laniger; assembly: GCA_963575035.1. Classification (NCBI taxonomy): domain Eukaryota; kingdom Metazoa; phylum Chordata; class Mammalia; order Primates; family Indriidae; genus Avahi; species Avahi laniger. Next base: position 31,497 of record CAUYSK010001016.1, read on the forward strand.
ATGAGGTATGCACTGTGATTATCCTCACTTAAAAAATAAAATATGTAGACATAGAAAGATTAAATAACATTGCCATGGATATGGAGTAGATTCAGTAAGCTTTTTCTGTCAAGGGCTTGACAGTATTATAAATGTTATATATATAATTATATATTATAGTACTATATAGTAATATAACATTACTATAATTATTGACTGTATCATATTAATTATACACAAAATATGTGATATTGTATTCTATTAATATAATTATATTAACATATTATATTATATAATATATTATTATATTATAATATAATGCAATAGAGTTTGTCCCCAACTTATGATGGATTGACTTATAATTTTTTCACTTTATTATGGTTAAAAGCATTATATAGTCAGCAGAAACCATACTTTGAGTATCCATACAACCATTCTGTTTTCAGTACAGAATTCAATAAATTACATCACTTTATTATAAATATTCAATGCTTTATTATAAAATAGGCCTTGAGGTAGAGGATTTTGCCCAACTGAAGACTAATGGAAGTGTTCTGAGCACATTTAAGGTGGGCTAGACTAAGCTATAATGTTCAGTATGTTAGATATATTAAATGCATTTTCAATTTACGATACTTTAAATTACAGTGGGTTTATGGGTTCCAACATATGATGAGTTTAACCTATGATAGGTAAGTCAAGGAGCATCTGTATTATATATAATACAGATTATATTATATTCTGTTACATATAATGTATATTGTATTATTATAATAATATATACACTATATAATATAGTATAATATATAGTATATAATATATAATTGCATTTAAATATATAGTATATAATATTTCATATTATATGATAATATATAATTACATGTAACATATAATATTGTGTATCCTATCATAGTTATATGTATTATATATAATATAAGCTGTCCTCAAAGAGGACAGATATTGGCCGTGTGACTGGAATGCTCAGAATCATCAATTTAGGGCACTGCGGTCTCTACGACAGGGGACCCTAACCTAATCTTGGACTTCAAGGAAAACTTCCTTGAGGAAATAATGTTTAAGGATGAGAAGGTGTTAGCTAGTAGACAAAGAGGTAGAATCTTTCAAAGAGAGGGAAAAGTAAGTGCCAAAGCCCTGAGGCAAGAAAGGACCTGGATCAGGCAAAGGACTGTAGTCAATTTCACCCGGTTGGAATAAAGAGAATCATGGGAGAAATGATGCAAGGTGAGGCTGGGGAGACAGGCCAGGGTTACCGTGAAAGTGGCTGGCAGACAGGATATAGACGACACTTTAGCCAAAGACCAAAGGTTGACTAAATAATATATACTTAAAACATGGTGATTTTTGCATTTCCTGGTCTTTAAGCAAGAAGGCATCCTACTTGAGATATCTGAGTCCTGGACCTTAGGTGTTGGTGATGAGCTTGTTCTTTGGCAATTCATCTCTTGTTTTCCAGATATTACTAACCCAATTGAACTTCTAAGAGACAATGATCTACCTTTTTAAGGTCTTTCTCCAAAGCTTTTCTCATACCTTTGCAAACTATAACCCATTCTTCATTACCTGGTCTACTGAACAGTAGCAAAAGCCATTGTCCATTTTCCCTATTTTAATTTCAAATATTTTTTGTTACTTCTCCCCTGTTTTGCACATCTGATCCTGTTGAAATGTTCTTTTTAATAATCTTTTGTAAGGTCCAGCTTTTGGTTTAGTTGATTATCTCTTATGTTTGTTTTCTTTATAATTATTTTCTATTCATAGTTTTATGACTCTCTTTTTTGTACTCTCTTTGACTTTATTTTGTTGTTTTTCATTCTAACTTCTTTGGACAATACTTAGCTTACTAATATTCAATCTTCCTTATTTTCTAACATACGCATTTAGATTATACATTTTTCTTTATGCTTTGGCTAATTCTACAAGTTTTGATATTTAAGTTTTTCATTTAACTTATTTCTAGTTACTTATAAATATATGTATTTTTTGCTAGAGTTTTCGTTTGTTTGTTTTATACCAAGAAGTTAATTTCAAGTGCTATTTTGGATTTTGTCTGTAGCTAAATATAGCTTTCTGTTGTTTTCTGACAACATATTATTTCATTATGTTTAGAGAATGCTACCTGAAAGACATGGTTTCTTTGGTATTGAGATTTTTGTGGTCAATTTTTTAAAATTTTATTTATAAATCATTCATAATTTTCAAAAGCAGCTCCTGAATCCAAAATCATACAATCAATTTTGTCTGTATTGTACCTGTCTCATTATTTCGGATACAAAAAAGTATTCTCAGCTCAAGTACAGAAGTCTGACATGGCCTTGCTCAATTTGCACATTTTTAGTTTTCAAGATGTGTTTTTTCACTTTACCTGAAGACTGCAAGTTGACAAGTTTCAAAACCTGTTAATTGGTTTATTATGAGCACCAGCCTTCGGGCATCTCTTTTGCATGTATCTATTCATTTTTGCTAGTGTTCAGGTCTTCATTTGCAAAATCAGATGTAATCTTGGCCATAGGTTTTGTCCCCTCCCCTCCCTGTATGCTTATTTGGATCAAACTGCATGGAGAAAAATAAAAATATACCATCTTTATTGAAAACATATGGTCAGGAAAGGGTCATTTGGCTATTTTTCGGTAGCTTTTAGTTAAAGCAATTACTGTGTGTGTAACTGCCAGAGGTACCAGGTGGGTTCTGAACCTGCCTTTGAGAGAGGCCTGTTGTACTTCTGCAATCTATTGGAGAATGGAAATTACTAGTCAGTTTACAATTCAGCTTGAACAGAGCATCTTAAAGGCTCTCAGAAAATATCCTGAACTTCAAAAAAGAGAATAATGGTCTGAATGAGTCAGATAAACAACTCTAAGAAAATTTAGGCCCAGTGACAAAAAAGTGTCCACGTTAGTCTGCTTTTAGGCACCATTCTAAATACTAGAAATGGATCAGTGAACCAAAGCAGGTAAAGTTCCTGCTTTTATAAATTTGACTTTCTAGAGAAATAAACAAATAGACAAATAACTTTGTAATAACATGTGCCAAGATGAAAAATAAAAAGAATAAAAGTGGCAGAGATTGACTGGGGGTGTTATTTTAAATGGGTTTATCAAGAAAGTTCTTGTTATAAAGATGGCATTTAAACCAAAGTCTGAATAAAATTAGAAAACCTCAACACGGTGAGGAATCCTCAAAAGTCAAATGTAAAGGCATGAAAGCCCTCTGCACTGATTGTGCTTTGCTCCGTGTCTGCTGCCAGCTGACGGGGCAAAGCCATGCCTGCGTAGGCAGCCTCGGGACAGAGGCGCACAAGTCTGGTAACAGAGCCAGTCTCCTTGCCCTCAACACACAGCGTTGTCTTATTAGTCTTTCCTTCCTGTGCGCCGTGCTGGTGGCACCTTCCCAATCTCACTTTCTTAATATTTTCCCTGAGGTACATTCATTTGTACAGATTTTTTTTTTTTGGCAACATTATTAACACCTGCAAATGCAGCACTCATTCTGTTTCTCATTACCACTTTCCGGAGTCATTTTTTACTTGTCTGTGCTAGGGCTAAAATTATCTTTCATCCTATTGCTGAGCCCTTCATATCCACTTCCTTGCTCAAGAGATTTAAGAATATTATACAGAAGTAAAATCTTATAAAATGAGGTATGGAGGAATGGGGTTGGGGGGATCTGTCTAATACTAGGTGACCGAGGACCCAGGAAAATAATGGACTCTATCCCCATTAGGCAAGGACAATTTCTTACTTGTCTCTGTGTTTCTGAGTGCATCTAGCACAGCACCTGGTAACCTACTTGATGCTCAACAAAAACTTTGAGCTGAATTTAACCATGAGTCTGTGATTCCTAGCAATGAATTAGGCCAGGAGAGTTCATTATTTAACCTGTCAGAATCCAAGGTGCAAATGTAGACCAAAAAAAAAACTGACTCAACAATCAAGTCTCCTTAAAGAATGTCCAATGAGGGTCCCAAAATACAGCAGTGAACTAACATTCCCAATCAGCGCTGCACGTCATAAGCTGTGTATGTGTGCTCAGGCACAGCATGAAATTCGGTTAATAGTTGTGGATTGAGATGTGAAATGTCCTGAATCAGCAGGACTAGTCACAGATGCAAAATGTCACTGCAGAATGAACTGAAACAATGATCCTTTAAGATCATGCCTTCGTTCATTCATAGCTAAAAAGACAGGCAAAGCCTAAGAAATTGTTAACCCATTTATTCTGAGTACCCCTTCCTTTCCATTTTAGATTATACAGTTTGTTGGAGCAGCTGTCACTGCTGCTATTGACTCTCAGGGATGTCACAGGACCCTGTCTTTGCCCCGTCTCTGTCCTGCCATTTAAACCTCACACGTCTGCCTGGACCCGGAGGTGTATAGGGTGGGCTTGGGTGTAATGCAGAGATGGTGACCTGAAAGCAGGCTCAGACCCTCACTATTCCCTTTTATAATTTATGGAAGAGCAGAGATAACATCCAATCCTTAAAGTTGATGTAAGAATTCCATGTAAAAATACTACCATTCTACTCTCTGTTTTTACACGTTTGACTATTTTAGCTACCATCAAAGTGGTAGTATTTGTCCCTGTGAGACTGGATTATTTCACTTAACATAATGTCCTCTAGGTTCACCCATGTTGTTGCTTAAGGTAGGATTTATTTCTTTTTTAAAACTGAATAATATTTTATTATATGTATATACCACACTTTTTAAATCCATTCACCCATTGGGAGAAAGAATTGGGGACATGCTAATCAATGGGTATAAAATTTCAGTTATGTAAGATAAATAAATTCTAGAAATTTACTGTTCAACATTGCATCTATAGGTAACAATGTGGTATTATGGGGAGGGGGGA